>OZ026623.1:81506122-81688622 GCA_964020975.1 Hermodice carunculata | reverse complement strand
TAATAAACCCCAAGGAGTTACCTATTGTGGCAAAGCTGTCTTATTTTAAACTAGCTTTGATGGATAAAGAATAGAAAGTTGTACCAACTTGGCTATCCTGAGGTAGATGTATAATCTTCAAAATATATCAACCTAGAGAATTAGATATACCGTATTCATCTTAATAAGCGCACAGAGCGCTATAAAAAAATTCATCCGCAAAAGCTGAAAAAAAAAAAATGTAGAATCAAAGTGTAAAAATAAATTCTACTACTTATTTGAAAACTATAATGGGTCATTCTGGGTGTCCTTTCTTTAGAAAAAAATGGGGATGTGCGCTTATCAGGGAGTGTGCCCTTATTAAGATGCATATGGTTCTTTTATTGGAAGTCTTTTTTTTTTCTATGATGAACTGATACGTATTTGTACACAGACTGAACGGATGACACCACAGGAACCTGGTCATGTGATGGGTTTGATTTTAGCACAGTGAAACCTGTCTTCAGAGACCACCCCTGTGGAGAATAAACTGTGGTCAATCAACACAGGCTGGTCTCTCATAGGACCATGAATAACATGAAAATTACAGAGAGAAGTACCTTGATAAAAGGGTGGTCTCTCCTTGGAGTGGTTTTTCAAAGACAAAGACCACTTACCATTATACCAACCTTTAAGGCTTCTGTGCATTAATTAAATACAATGTGAGTATATTTATAACCTGCTAGAGAACTTACCACAGTGACAAAAGTGGAGTTGGGTCTGCTTTGCAGGCAAACAATATATCAGAAAAATCAGTCATGTTCTTGTTCTCTCTCTCCCTTTTCTTTTCCTTTTTATGTGGGTTTTTTTGGGTTTTTTTGTGGATTTTTTTTAGAATCAAGTCAACATGGTGCAAATGTTTCAAACATAAATACATTGTGTATGTGTCGGATACTGCATTTGAGGAACATGATCAAACTCAACCTTGTCTGGTGTTCAACTAATAATATTAAACAGCAAGACCTCTTGTGTCCATCCCAAATAATGGGAAGGAATGAATATAAAATCATGTGCAACATAACCTGAAAATGAACAGTTATACGCCACAGGAATGAAACTTTAAGTACATATCATACTTAAATCAGGCAAATCTTTGCATATATTTCTGCCAGACACGGAGATCTCTCCTTACGTACAGACTTACTTTTCTTTAGTTGAAGATGGGAAGATTCTGAAAAAAAAAAAATCGCATGCATTTTTCTCGTATGGTATCTAAATTTATAATCAAATTTTCCTCAACCATGTTTTGATACACTTGAGCAAACTGGGCTCAAATTTCATATTAAATTTCTCATAAATTTAATTTTTAAGATATATGTTTTAGTCAAGTGTTCAAAATGTCTATAATGTCAGACAAAAAACACTTAGAATCATTGTCTTCCAAACAGACCAGTCTCTGTGTTATCTCATGTCATGATAAAATAGCACAGAAAACATCAGACTTATACTTAGTCTCTCCAGTTTTAGCCCTTTCTCCGTTGAGCAAGTCAAAACCGGCTGGTGGTCAAATGTCGTCTGCTTCAGTGTTTTGACCTACTTTCAACAGAAATGACAAACAATTTGACCGAGAGTTGCAGACCAGACCGATCAACATCACCTGCCTCATGTCAACAGCTTTCCTTGGTATGAGTTGCCCAACCCATGCAAAGGAAAGCTGTTGACTCAGTCTCAGTTCATGAGAGAAAGGGTTAAAGTAAAGCTTCATTGATCCCAATATATGGAAGCTATCACTTTTTATTTCTTTCCAAATGAAAAATTGACCAATTGATGGATTAAAAAAAAATGCCTGACACTTCAAAATGCATGTTCTAGAAATGGTCTACAATTGTATATCAGTAAGTCTCAGTTAAAAATTACCTATCCACATGACCAAAACTTGTGCTAAACAAAACAGACCTTCTGTTATTTACACTTTCAGTTCTGTTGTTGATTCATTTTATCGCTGCATCTGTAGCTGGAAATTGAGATGATGTGACAATATAACACTGAGGCATCAAATCCAAAAACAAAAGAAACAGTACATGTACTGGTATACCGGCTGATGTTGATGCAATTAACTCTTTCAGTGCCAATCACATCTTAAGTCAATCTACTAAAGTCAGACACGTCTGAATTATCATGATGATCCCAAATTCATATTCCTCATAAAGAGACCTTTCATTCAGGTACCAGTATACCTATAGTTCCACACAGAATACTCCGGGTCAACAGCATTTCTGGGCGTGCATTGGGCGCGTAGGAATGCTGTTGACAAAATTCAAAATTTGGCACTGAAATTTGCACAAAATTTGGCACTGAAAGGGTTGTCGTGATTATAGGTGTGATGTCACCATTGAGGCGAGATGCAGCTAGGTAACGAAAGCATGTAGTTCTTACACATGAAGTTAACACCATCTATGACTTGGACAGGCTTTTTCCTTGTGCTTTGAGCCAGCATATCAGCAGAGCTTATCAGTCTATCACTGTGGTTTAATTACATAAGCCTATTATGCTTGATGAATTCGTGGGGCCAGGTGAACATCATGCCCTTAAACCAAACTGATAAATAGATCGTAAGTTTGTCAGGTTGATATATGAAATGTGGCATAACTTTCTAAATCAACCAACTTTACCACGTGATCTTGCTATTGTGTTTCTAGCATGGAAACCAGGTTATATTAAACAATTTCTACTTTACAAACACATCTTGATGCTAATATGAAAAGGTATAGCAAATATAAGTTGTCTCATCCCTGTAAGAGTCCAATTTTGGAACAGTACCAGTCTGAGAATATATCTATCTCTTAACATTAGAATTCTTATTGGGTTACAATTTTTCATATACGTGCATGTCCCTTAAAATTGCTGATTTCTCGGTTATGGTCCGTGAGATCCATCCATATGATGAAGGAAAATAAACGGAATTGTAACTAAATGCAAAAACTATTTTCTTTAAAAATTTGAACCAGTATTTATCGAAGTACTGTATCTGCATGAAAGATATTGACTGACAGGATAAAAATCATGTTGTTGAAAACTACTGCAAATTAGGTGTGTGATCTGCTTCTCACAGGGGGAGAAAGTAGTGCTGCCACCTTGTGGTATTACCTTTCTTTAGCAACCAGTGAGTGAACGCCATGCAAAAGCAGAGACAAACTCTTGGGTTTGGGCCCACACCATCAATGGATCAATCAAGTAACACATTTAAAAAATGAATATAAGGAAATTTGTCATAAAAGAAAATATAAAGATATGACTTGCAAATACATGCAAAATATGCAGCCTAGGTAATTAAATATATATATATATATATATATATATATATATATATATATATATATATATATATATATATGTGTATATATATATATATATATATATATACAGTGTACATGGATATATATTTGTAGTGTATATTTTTATGTCCTAACATCATGTTAAGGCCCCTCAATTACACAACATCTGTCTCAGCTGTAAATTGTGCATCTCCATGACAACAGATTTCAGATTCTCTTTACTCTTGAACACATGTAAAAATATACACAACTGAATAAAAGCAGCAACAGATCGGCCAAAGGGGCTCATATTAAAACATCCAAGATGTCACTGTCATAAGAGCCCCTATATGATTGGAACAGATGATATTGATAAAGTAAAATTAACACAAGGTATTACATTTGTAATATATCATCTGCAGTTCTGTTGACAAGATGACACAAAGTTGTCAATCATCAAAAATGAATTCAATGAAAACAAAGAAATCCACATTCATGTAATTTTGTAGATTGTTCTAAGTTAGACTGACATGTGAAACTGTGGTACATTTTACATGTGAAGCAGTTTGCTGCAATGCTGATACTTTGATTGTCATTTAAGAATATGATTTTTATGTACCTAGTGAAACCCAGGAGACAATGTGTTTCTATTTTGTCTACAATGTTTACTTTTGTATTGTTTATAACTATGGGAATGTGGTATCTCAAGCTATGCTGTGCAAATGTCCTACATACTCAATTAATAAAAAGCCTTTTAAAATGCCTTGTGTTGTGGTTGTGTGTTACAGTGCCCCAAACAAAAGACAATGATAGGAGTTGTTTAGGCAGATTATTGTGGACAACTTAAAATCTAGAAATTGAGTTCGGAAAAATGTCCTTAGCTTTCAGTAACTTAAAATTTTTAAATACCCATTCGGTATGTGCATTGTATTTGCTGCAGGTCAAACAGCACGCAGCTTTCTTCTGCAATTTTTCTATTTGTGAACAAACAACTTACAAGTATTGTATTCTTCTTCCTGGAAAAAACATCTGCTAAATTCCTAAGGGAGACTGCCATATGACCATCAGAGCAACAATAAGGAACATATTAGGATAAACCATCACAGGACACAACTTGCTTTCATTCTGATCTATTGACCAATGAATGCACCCAAGGAATTAAGCCCCGACATGGATACGCTTGCACACAGAGTTTTTATCTCCAGTTTTGCCCTGTGATGTAGCTGGCCCTGCTGCCATGGATACGAGTCCATCAACCATACAGTTTACCAACAGGGTCTTGCCCATTACGCATCATGTGGATACCAACATCTTCCTTTCACCAAATGCAGAAGTAGAGGATAACTGGATGCAAAGAGACATAACAGTCATACAGCCAAAATAATTTGATGGCATTTGCCCCTTTTTTGCATCCCATGATTCTCTACTTTTGTGTCCTAAGAACCAAAATGCTGGCGTTTGCAAAATGGGTCATGCTGTAGATCGCCCAAGGGGGATCCATCCAAAGCCTAAAATGAAGCCACACTTCAACACATCGCTACAGAAAAAATATGCTTTTCTGGCACCAGGAACCCACGGAAGCCCAACTGCCTATAACATTGGGGGCATTTCTGTCAGACACTTACCCAGTTCCCTGCTTAAAAGATTTGAGTAACCTCATAGTACATTTCATTGTCAAAATTTGACCACGGACCCACTAAGCCAATAAATTGGCTTCTGTGTCACGTGTGTTGACAGTAACGGCAAGATTTATACCAATGCATACTATTACCCTGATTTCTTTACATACTGTTATAAGTTACATCCATAGCAACCATATCATATTAAAGAGAGATATGCACCACCAGCGGCATTACCACAATGACAGCTGCTGTGCACTGCTAAGCTGCAACCATGGTAACTTACATGATCGCCAATGGTAACCACAGGTACCCGAGTGCACTGCCAGAGCAGTGTCCATGGCAACTGCTGCCCATTGCTCAGCCGCAACCAATGTAACTTACATGAATTGTAACCAAGGTTACCAGTGTACACCACCACAGCAGTGCCCATGGCAACTGATGTCCCTTCCCACAGTTACCAGAATGGCCACACAATGCCAAGCTGTAACCATGGTAACTGATGCCACAGTAACCATGATCACCACTATTCACTGTTAAGCTACAAAGCAACTTCAACTGTTCCACACTGCTATACAACAAGGTTAGCACCACCTGGTGTGAGCAGTTGTAAACGTTAATGCTTGTATTGGCTGAGGTACAAACCTGTTGGTTCAGTGAGTGAATGGTGTCTTCATTGATGTCATTGCTCGCCACAATCGTCAACTTTGAAAACCATGGCATATCAAAACTGAAACATCAAAGTTAATTTTATATGTGAACACGTATGAATGAAAATATACACACACATATATATATATATATATATATATATATATATATATATATATATATATATATATATATATATGTTATCAGTTATTATCTGTCTGTTTACTGGATACGACAAAATATCCACTTGCTAAGATTTGTATCCCATGAAGCCACAGGCTGAATAGGATACAAATCTTTTCAGGGGGATATTTTCTTGTATATCCTGAACAGACAGGAAGTGACAATTTTATCCTGTAATAGATATCATGTACTGAAACTTGCCTGTGAAAAAAATAACACAACAACACGATGATTCTGCTCCATTTCTCTTCGATTTCTTTTTTGGTGAGGTGGCCAAACCTTTTCTCCACCATTTTCACTGCACTGAGCAGACAATTACAGTACAAGTGGATCAAAAACGAGGCTGACTTACCTGTGATAGTGCCCATTAATATTCATAAGCCTAATCGCAAAACAGGTATATAAGGAAAAATACACCTGCCCTGCAACTATGCAGCGTACTCAAAATGGGATGGGATACAAAAAATTCTTGCTTATTTTTATACCAATCAGAGAACATACAAGTTATCTACTGCAAGATATATATATATATATATATATATATCACTGCTTAGTATCAGGAATGAGAACAATCCACAGCAGAAAAGGGAGAAATCACTCCCTACTGAACCTCATCCTATCTTAAATATCATCAGATTTGAGCTCCTGTGCAAAATCTCCCATTTCATATTTAACATTTTTGACAACAAGGAGGGATTCTCATTCTTATAAGAAGAAAATTCTCATCCCTGAGTACATATGGAAATCACAGAAGCTTTTTCTGTGAACTACTAGCCGAGGTCATTTTAATTTCAGGAACAGAAAACTTTCACCATTTGGCTGTTTTTGGAAAGATTGAGTGCAAAAGAGATAATCCTTTTGTTTGTTACCATAGTTACACCCATTTGCAGTTGTTTGCCATCATTCCTCTGCTGGCAGTCATCTCGAAACAAGCGCAGACGAACTATACACATCTATGACAGCATGTCAACACAGCAGGCTATGCATACATACTCACTGTTTAGCAATCTTCTTGAATGATTCCCTAACAACTACAGATAAATACGCCAGATCACCACTGTCCAGCCGTATGCCAATTGCTCGGTAGCCTGCATCATGTAATGCCATGGCAACCGCGCAGAAATTTGGTACTCCACTCCTGCAAAATAGATAGTTACATGTGTACAGACCACATACACAGGTAATACATCAGCTTTCTTGGCACTAAGTTTATGAGAATTGTACATACATGTACTACTTTTTCATTTGTTTGGCGTATCTGAAAAAAATCAGTGGCCCTCAGTGGTACTTGGATTTAAACTCAGGCATAAACATCAAATTCCACAAATTTCTGTTAGTTTCTTATATCATAAGACACATATGAAACAAAGAAAAATCCTTTTCCGTACTGAAACTACTAATGCTGGCCTAAGGTGTTCTCGACCAAAACATTGCCACTTACCAATTTTTAACAACTTCAATGAAATCATGGCAGGCAATGTAATGTGATGAAGGCAGGTAGATAATCCCAATTGGATCATGGCAGATAATTCAATGGGACTGTGGCAGTTAGTTCAGTGATTTCATGGCAGGTAATGACACATTCATATCAGCTGCTGTGCTCATTTACATCACACCTTTCAACAAGGAAGTCCATGTTCGTACAGGTAGATGTCAGCGTCCAACAAAGCAATATATATCACACACTGCACTTGATGTTAGAAGGAGTCGTTGTACAAACATAAACATAAATGGACTAGGTGCTTTTTAACTCCCGCATTGTTTGTAACATCTTCTGTAACACACCTGTTTCCCATCAGTCCACCCATATCAGAGTGCGAACAAAATTCCTATGATCTTATTGTCTTGGACAAGTGAAATCCTTTTGAGGGCAAGTGACTTTCAAATTTCACTAGTCCCATGGACAAGTACTTTTCCCTGGCAAGATTCATAATCTCTTAAATTTCAAATTTAGTTAGCATAACAGACACACAAACTCACCATGTGACATAACAATTTCCACTAAAACATGCTTTTTCAAACCAAAACTTAGGTACACTTCCTTAGCAAATGTGATACTATGAGGGAGGGCAAGTGAAAATTTTGTGTCACTTGTCCTACAGACAAGTAATTTATTTACACTTTTTCTCACCCGGACATATTATTATGGCTGATTGTGACCATTGCTGTGGTCAACAATTTTGGGAAGGAAAATTAATATGCATGTCACATATTCAACAGGATCAATTATTCAAAAGAATCGTGTCATGGACTCCTTAGGATACAAAATATAATGCATGTATGTGGCATTACCAGAGTTAATTTGTGAACCTGTCATGTTTTACCTTTTTTTTTTTAACAGGCTACAAATGACATGATATGGCTCTGCCAATCACAAGTCAGTCTTACCTGATGACATCATATGTATCAACCAATGACAGGAAGCCTTGTGGGAATGCTGAAGCATAGGAAATGAAGGCTGCCAACTCTCCCTCACTGGCTTCTGTGTGAAGTACACCTGGGAAGGTCAACATCACGTTAGAGTTTAAGACAAATACACGTACAGTGTATGATTAAAATCACAATAGAGAGTCATTGTTATTATGTTCTCATTCTAATTTTCTTTTACCTGTTATGCAATTAACCATTGGAGACTATATGCTGAAATATTAGAAGCCACTTTTTTTGGGGGGGGGGGGGGGGGGGGCGGGGGGGGGGGGGGCAGACTGCTGATATTGTTAACTCTTTGCTAGTCATAGCAAGACTGAGTTGCCAGAACATGACAAAGCCCAAAGCTTTCCTTGGAAAATTTATCGACCTGGGTAGACCCATCAAGGTTTGTCTTATCTATGAGTCTCAGCAAAACTTTTTCCTGTGAGAACAAAATTTATGAATAAACATTGAAGCGGGCAAAAATTTACATCCAGACACTTTTGGTGAATTTGAGTAAAGAAAGTATTACAAATGAATTTAAATTACCACAAAAAAATTTCAAATATAACTGACCAATATCTACACCAAAGAAAACTGTGAATTAAACACAGTGAAAATTTGTCAGTTTATAAAAGAAAAGTGTGACAGGTGACGGGAGTCCAAAATAAGGATATGGGCAGGTGTGGGGGGGGGGGGGGGGTTGTCCTCTCTCCATGATCATTTGCACTCAGAAGTACATAGTAAATCCTCATACTGATTTCTGATTACGAAGAACTATTACACCTACCTAATACCGGGCAGATCTTCTGCAGCCATGCAGTACAGGTATGGACAAAATCGATATTTTCAGTGCTGCCATTTCTCGTTAAGGTCTGTAACAGCAAATATTAACATTATTATCTGAAGCGCATTCTTCAATTTTCAGCAATGAGGCCAGAAAGCAGGCTACAACAAATCTTAAAAAAGTTTGTCAACTGAAGTGAAGGACTTAACTGTGCAGCTTGACTATCTGGCAAACTAATCCCGAAGAAACAAGTTGACGCTGACGCTAACCAATATCTTCCGCCCAGGTAACTACAATACAATGGTTTCTGTCTTGAGACAGCACCCCAAGGAGCTGTGCCAGTCTTAAAAGGTCATATTTGACAGCCTCTGTACTACTATGGTTTTGCTTTTATGCTGCTTAATTTTTTTTATGTATGGACCACGTATCTCAAATGAGCATATTTGGACAATCAACCAGAAGCATTAAAATACATAAAGGTGCCTTGACTGTATATTAACATTATTTGTACCCAAGAGGACAGCCCATGAGCAGTCGTTTGCTTCCTTCCCTCCTGACAATGTTTGTGTTATATTGTATGTCTTGTGTTATGTATTATTATTTATTTGGCAAATAAACAATTAACAAAAAAACATGACCACAAGCAACATTTGCTGAAAAAAGCAAACACCTTTTTTTTTTTTGCTACGAAATGATTTTCACACATTCACTGCTATGACTGCCAATAAAGGCAGAAATCCCACAATTAGTATACTGCATTTTTAAAAGTAACAATGACAATGTGTGTGTATGTGTGTGTGTGTGTGTGTTGTGTGTGTGTGTGTTGTGTGTGTGTGTGTGTGTGGGGGGGGGGTGTGTGTGTGTGTGTGTGTGTTTGTATGTGTGTGTAGTGATATTTAACCAACTTTTTAAAGAAAGTTCCTCTTTTCCCCAAGAAATTTCAGAAGCTTTTCTCACATGATTTTCCACCAATGTGTAAACATTGAGGACCAAGATGGCCCTGTGCTCTGCTGGCAGCTGGACAATTACAACTAACCAAAGTAAGACCAACTTTGTGGAAATTATCAATCCTCTGCCCTATCAGTTTCCATGTATCTGTCCTGGATAAATCGTTTTCACTCACAGTTACAATCTCTCAGAGGCACACATTAGCTGTGCTGGATATGAAGAACCAGGAGTCACAGTCTGGAATCAGAAGTAATTAATCCTTCAGGTGCCAAATTTTGGACCGACTCAACAGCTTTTCTTGACATGCATTGGACACAATGCACTCAATGTGTGCCGAGAAAAGCTGTGGACCTGGGGTATTCTCTCTTGAGCTATACGCATACCGGTAATTGAATGAAAGGTCTTTTTACGAGGAATACAAATCTGAGATCCTCATGATAATTCAGACCAGTTGCACTTTAGTAGATCGACTTTAGACGTGATTGACTCTAAAAGAGTTAATATGCTCTCTTCACTCTGATAATCCTTTACCAGTCCAAACCAGTGCACACAAAAGTGGAGGCGGATTTGGTATTTTATTCCATTTGTAACCTGTTTCACCTACCAACATACCTACCAACCTAGCAACCGACCTGCCTGTCTAGTAACAAAAAAAAAAAAAAATGTCTACTATAATAGCTGTATTAGAGTGTATGCCTTTGACCATAAATTGTGCTTAAGCATGTGTACTTTTTATGTACCTTTACCTGCATGACACACACACATGGCCCAGGATCAAAGCGTGCAGCTTCATAAAACAACCGAGCTGCTCTGACAGAATGCAACCAACTTTGGTTCTTGGTTGTCTGCCAGCCTCCATACTTGATGGCTCGTAAGACTTGCAGTATTGCATCATCATATGTTATTATTCTCATTACTGGAACTATCATCATTTTACATACAAAATTCTTCAGAAATCCCACTATAACCAACCACTAATCCTTCACAATGAACATGATGCACCAGCCCCATGATCCCAACCAAATTCATGCTTATAAAAGAGCAGCTCTATGTCACAATTTTTGCAAGATTAAATTTTCTAAGACCAACAGAAGTTCGCTGGTGGTTTCACACTGACCAAAATGATGAAATCTAATACTGAGATACAGAGTTCCTATAACACATGATAAATGGTAAGAGTTTAGTAATGACTGATCCCACTCTGCATCTTTCTAGATCTTCCCCAAACTCCCCTCCCATAGCCTCGCACTGGGTCCACTGTAACAATTAACTGGCTTAGTGTTTGCCCAGAGGGAGTACTGCCATTAGTGATGATACTAGGTATGTGTGGCTTGAAGGCCCCTTTTTTCAGCGAAATTTCCCAAACAAAGGTCCAATAGTTTGCAAAAAAAATTCTCTAAAATGGGGTAATTTTTCTCTCTTATGGCCCAAAATTCAGGAAAATTTCCCCAGCTAAGGTCAAAATTTTCCTCTTGAAACATTTTTTCACAATTTGGGACCATACATGCTATTTTCTACTATTTTGGTTAAAAAATTCCCTAGCAACGGTACATTGTTGTGAAAATGTGCCCTAACAAAGAGTGGGTTTTTCAAAAAAAACCCGCACACCCTCACTAAAAATTTGGGGAAGTACCCCTTCTGGGGTATTTGTCAGTTGTTCCTACCACATGCAAACTGAACCCAACCACCTGATGAAAATGCCTTACATTCTAGGGCCTTTCAATATCCACAAAATGAGTCACTGATATAGCTGTCGACTGTTCTACTGCATCCCCTTTCTTGAACAAAACTACCAATTACATACACAAGAAATAATCAAAAATCTCATGTTGATCCAAGCCAGTAATCTTTGGTCTCAGAAGCAGACCAAGCTCTGTATAATCTCTTCCATGCTTGACCTGCCCGAAGACAGCAAGATTTTATTTATAGACAGAGTAACAAACGCGTGCTTGTCTTTTACTGAGGAACCAATCGGGAAGTTGAATATTAACACCTTGGCCATTCACAGTATGTGCCCCCTGTTGAACTATAGTCTGTTATGGTAACCAAAGTAGACCAATTAGAAACTGAGCCATTTTTCAGCACTAAAACAGTGATCATGTAGCCGATACGCAGACCAAGTGAAGTGGAGAAAACAGGGCGTATGGTCTGTTTGGCAGGCAAACTGACCCTATCCAATTAGACCTCTTCTCCATCCCACTGACCCTCATGACAAACCACTGACACCTCCATTTACCAGTTTCTTCGGAGAAATTCTGAGTTTGACAAACACGCTGGTACGACAAGCCAGACTCAATAACTGTGCTTGCTTTGAAAAGACAACAGAACTATACAAATTACAGTCTCAAATGTCCAGCATTTGATAGAACATCAGTTCCAAATCTGTCCTTTTGATAACTTAGCTCTATGAATAGATGCCTTGACCTTTTATGCACAGTACATATTTGTTATTTTGTAATGTTGGCAGTTCTTATGTCCGTGTGTATATATATATATATATATATATATATATATATATATATATATATATATATATATATATATATATGTATATATATATATATATATATATATATGTATATATATATGTATATATATATATATATATATATATATATATATATATGTATATATATATATATATGTATATATATATATATGAATAACCCATAGAGTATGCGCTCGCTTTCTTCCTCTGTTAGACTCAGCTACTCACCCGTACTTTTATGTCGGCAAGGCTGTTGAAGGAATTGACAAAGGCATGGGCATGTGTACCCTTTACCGGAATACCAAACAGCTTGCCCGCCAACACGTTACTGGTGCCATCAAAACCTGCAGCAAAAATACATGTAATAAAGGAGTTTTTCCGAGTACTTTGGGGATTAACTCACTAACTTTTTGACAAGGATCTGTCCAACAGTTTTTGAAAACGCAGTCAAAAATATGAATAAAGTGTCAACAGACGACATACACAGACCATGCAGACTGACACGATAAGCTCCCATGGCTGGTAAGTCATCCGAGCTAAAAACCAATGGGCTAACATTAAATCTTATGCCAATATGGTGTTGTCCAAAATACTCTTCCAACAAGCACATGGTTTTCCACGTTGAGTGTGACAGTAATTCATGTAAATTACACATTGAAATTCAGATGAAATTCACATTTGAAATCATACATGCTGAGTACATGTTTAGTAATTTTACAATATGCTAAGTCTGCACACTTGATATGACACACTAAAAAATGTCTACATTTAACACTGACACACAGCATAGCTCAAAATAAAATGAAAACATGTACAAGGTTGACCCCTTCCAAAAAAATTACACAAATAGCTGCATATAATCTTAATCCCGCTTTTGTTTGTATCTGAAAGCTTTCCAGGAACTATTTAGCCACCGTCCCATTACAAAGCACTATTGAAAAGTGGGGTGATTTGCTACAGGAACAAATGTATGGGAAACTCACCTCCGATAAAGCAGTAACGTGAAGCTGATAAACCCCCATCCGGTCCTTGTGCCCGTCTCAGGCCAAACTCAAGCAGTGATTTGTCTGGACCCGCGGCCATTCTAAAGCGTGCTGCATTTGTGGCCACCAGGCTGCATGCAGAGTTAAAAAGAACCAGTTGATAGCTTTATCTTCTACAAAAAGCTGCAGTTACAATTTCTTCAGTCAAAAAGAGTGTTAAATTCCAACTTACATGCATGCCATTGCTCTAAAAAAGCTATTGACAGGAGATATTTTGAAAGGGCTCAATCCCCATTTGATATTTATAGGTTATTATATGGTTGTAGCTGTATCACCCCCTGTATTTGCATCCAAGCACCCGTATCAAAACGAGACCCAATACGGATGTGAGGGGCTGATACAGCTACAACCATGTGGCAACCTTAGTATTTCCATTCAGCCTGAATAATAAAATTTTTAATGCATGACATTTTTAGTTAAATCATATTTAAATAAAGTATGGCAGGGCGGAATTATCAGGAATTCGATGGCCCTGGTGAGGGCCTAGCGGACCGGGGCCATCGAATTCCTGATTTTTCAAAAATAATGACCTCTGTTGAAAAAACATGGTGCTTCCTGTATTTTAGTTTCCCAGACTTAATACACATATGCCCTGTGAAGGCTATTATTATTTCAAACCGAGAAGAATATACATTCCACAGTGTTGCAATCACTAAGCTTAATCAAGGAATTTTTTGTGTTGGCATGGTTTATCATTATTGGAATAAATTTGGCATAGTTAAAACACAGAAAAAATTAATGTCATTATTGTATCCTCAAATGGTGGCCGTTCATCACGAGTGATCTTTCATGGCAACAGACGTTCCCCATAGGGAAGGGAGTAGACAGATTAGAAGAGAGTACCATACCTGGCATAATTGACCAGAGTCAGTAGAAGGGGGTATCATATCTAGAATAGTTGACCAGGGCAAGTAGAAAGGAGTACAATACCTAGCATAATTGACCAGGGTCAGTAGAAGGGAGTACCATACCTAGCATAGTTAACCAGACAGAGTAGAAGGGAGTACCATACCTAGCGTAGTTGACCAGGGTGAGTAGAGTAGTCTCCAGGAGTTGTACTTTAGGCAGTGGACCCTCCAGCCGGATTAGTGGCACCTTTGGAAAAACTACTGTGCCCTCATCTATTGCATACACCAGGATGTCATCCCCATCAACAGACTTCAGGTAGTCGAAGAATTCTGGTTCTGTGGTTGGTGGCAGGATTGTCTTCAGGTATGCAAGATCTGTAAGCAGAGAAATATAATAAACTAAACAGTGGACTCTGTCCTGAGCCCCCAACCTTGGGGAGTGTTCCAGAGGTTTGTAGTTCATCACGACAGGTGGCACAGTGTTTGACTACGGCTACCTTTGTTACCTGTCCCGCAGCATTTTTGTCTAGAATTCCAACAAGTGGGACTAGGCCCATATACACACACACATAAAGTCAACAAGATAAAAAACGATTATGCTTTTCACATGCAATATCAGAAGACTGCTGCAGTGGTAAACCATTTCAATCCAGAAACATCTCAAACATTTTTAATCACAGATCAGCTCAAAACATTTTAATCCTTATCCAGCACAAACAGAAATTTCAGTTTTCAAGATATCAAAATTCAGTGTTTAGAATCAAACATGGTGGCACATGTATTTAACTACTTCTGGGGAGGATTGGCCGTTTAACTAAGCCTGCTCCATGAAGGCTTGGCGCGCTTAGTCCATGCACGATGGAGGAGGGCATGAAAAGCTGCCAAACCTTCATGGAAGGGCTTCGTTGAATGTCCAATCCTCCCCAGAAGTAGTTACACCCCATTCTATCCCCATTTCCAACAACGCAGTAATGTGAGAAAAAAACATGCAAAACTGATCAACGTAAATATGAAAAATGCCTCAAGTGACAGACCTATCTCCACAAAAAAATCAGCTTTGCCACTTGGAGAGTCGTGTGGCACATGCGGTGCATGTCGTGCTAAGGGCTGACTTCACATTGTGCCTTGTTTATGAAAGCAAGGTTGATGAAACACAAGGCGTTGGCTGCTGATGTAACAAACCAACGTCAGCAATGAACATGGGGGCTTAGTTGCTGGGATTTCTTATAAATTTATGCCTGGAAAAAAAAAAGAAAAGACAAATTTGCCTTGTGTGCGCACGTGACTGGGACAGAGTATCCTTTTCTTCATGCATAAAATGTACAAATTGACCACAGGAGAGAAGACATGAAAGCAACAAAGGCATCAGAAATTCCTCTCCTTCAAAACACTGCTTCCCTGCAAAAAGTCTGTCCAAAACATGGTGAAAAAGTCTTTGGTTTATGGATTGCAATCTGGAGCACATTGAGAGTCAGACTGGGAGGCTGGCAATCATTTGCTGGGTTTACTCAATTAATGGAGTTATTACTAATCCATGCTCGTCCATTGTCGCTTTTGTATCGCAGAATGGCACAGCAAGGAGCTGTCAGGGCAGACTGATTGTCCAACGCCGGCAGCATTTCAATGGCAGTCCCATTGATCTTACGATAATGCCTCCATTGTTTCTCACACCTGCATCATCATGCACTTCAGTTCATAAATAAACGCCCCAGCTTCAATAAAATACAGTGGAATCAATCTATTAAGGACTGAGAAAATTCTGGTTCTAATTGGGGAGTGGTCTGGATAGGGATGGAATTTAATTATGGATAAACAAAAACAGGACTGTAATTTGGTTGTCTTAATACAGAAATAAGTCTCCATACAGAGGTGGTCTAAATAGGAAAGGTTAGAATTAGCTCCAAGGTGTGCATTCACCCCAATACACAACTGAATACACAAACATTTCGAGGACTAGAGCTGTGAATTCTGATTAGTTAGGATGTCAAAGCAACCCTAAATAAACTAGTCACTGATGTAGCTGTGGTTATATGATTTTTGAGAGGCATTTAGTAATGCATTTAGATTTGCTGTTTGAAATTTTGTGTTTCTACATGCAGTAGTTTTCAAGTTATTAAGTTGCAAATTACAATGTAAAGCAAGGGGAATGCACAACCCTAGCCCTCCACTGACCGCAGTGCCCTCTCTTAGGCAGTTCTTGAACCTTCTGTTCTTGCCCTTGCCCATTGGAGATTCTACTGTATTAACCTCGCAAAATCACTCAACAGACCACATACTGCTTTGATATGAAAGCCAAACAGGCGTGGCACAATTTCCTTCGAAATTGATGAGCGGCAACAGAGCAAATCAATTTCAAATTTCCGCAGTAGTTCAAGAGAATTAAGGTCTAAACGTTGCTCAGCTGCAGCTGAAGCAACCAAATTTTGTGTTGCAGTTCTGCCCTCAACTTTGAACCAGGTGTAGACTTGAGCAGGAAAGTATGATGCAGTACAGTGGTCCCCCTCTAATGAGACCTCCTTACCCCTCCAGAGAGGCCATCTTCTCTACAAAGGCCATTCCTCCAAGCCACAAAAGAGGGTGGGAAAGGGGTGTCCCGTACTGGCGTACTGGGGCTTCTTATTTACCGTACTGGCGTACTGGAAGCCCTCTTATTTTACGTACTTTGTACTATCCAAAATTTTGAAAGATTTTTATTTTCCGTACTATGCACTCTAGAAAAATAATTACCTGTACCAGCGTACTGAAACCCCCCTTACCCCCCTTCACAGACGTGGTATTTTTCCATTGTATTGTCCCTCTCAAGAGAGGCCACCCCCCCTCTCATGTGGCCACTTTTTGCTTGCATTTCAGATGGCTTTATTAAGGGGGGACCACTTTACAAATTGAGCCTTCCCTGGTCAAATCCAGACTTGAGTCAACAGCTTTCCCTGGCATAAAGTGGATGCATGCACCATAGAGTGCACGAAGGAAAGTTCTATATCCAGGCCAAGTGATTCTGTAGAATACTTCTTACATTTCAGAGGAAATATGGACGACAAAAATCAAATTTAAGAACATGACATTTGCACTTCAAGCCAAATGGGGCATTTTGTGTGGGAAAGAGTTAAGTTGTGCCGTAAATTATGGCCAGAAGACAGCAGGGAGGGCTCCATTTATAATTTATTGGCGCTAGTTTGACTGCATCTGTGGTTTTGCTCGCACCACTGGTCTAATACACACAGCCCTAACAACGTGACTTAACACGGAGCTACATATATAAAATAATTATTACATATAATGCTGTTGTGGTCAGTTGCGTGGCATTAAGTGGCAAAGCTTTGTCTGAAAGCCAATGGAACAAAGATAAAATGTGTCATTGCAAGTACATGCGTGTCCACTGATGAAGGTCTTCTAAGCCAGAGCGTTTTTTTTTTTTTTGTTCTAACATGTCATGCTCCTGCTGTCCGATCAGCAGCTGCAGGACAAGCAAAGGAGTCATCGTATTTTTAACTGGTATTGACACAATGCATGTTTGCGCTCTCATGAAAGCTTTCCTAAAACGTGAACTAGGAATGAAGGACAGCCTTAATTCTTTAAGTGCCAAATTTTGGACTGAGTCAACAGTTTTGGGGGCAATGCGCCCTATGCATGCCGAGAAAAGCTGTTGACCTGGGATACTTTCTCTAGAACTAGAGGCATGCTGGTACTTGAATGACAGGACTTTTCACCATAGGAATCTAAGATCCTAATGATAATTCAGACTGGTATGACTTTAGTATCTAGATCGAATTTAGACGTATTGGCACCAAAATTGATTGTCACAGCAACACCCAGGCATAGCAGTGGCATTACTGATGTGGTCACATCCCAGGCACTGACAAACAATTTTCTTTCTTTTTTCCTTTTTTTTTTAAGCATATGCTAACACTCTGCTGAAGAAAGAAAAATAATACCCTTTTGGGCCTGTTGGGTAGTATCAGGCATAAAAAATTAACTTTTATTTCAAGTTGCTCCTGGGCAACCACAGCACTTCTACACGTTGCCCAAGCCCCCAGAAAGTTGCCCAGTTTCCCACCACATGAGAATTGTTGTTATCTCATTAAAAGACACTGATATTTAACATGTTGCAAATATAAATGAACAAGAGCTATATTTGTCATTGCTTTGAAAATGGAGTTTCTGCACGAAGAAGATTCTAGGAACTGTAATTAACGTTGCCACTATTGTTGGAAATGACAAGCCCTGCTGAAGATTGAAAGTTGCCCCATGGGAAAACAGCTTAGGAATAAAGTTGCCCGACATGAATGAAAGTTGGCCGGAGCACCTAGACACCTGCTAATTTCAAGCCCTGGGTACATTTCAGGGCATTTACACCATCAGCATCTATATGGCTGAAATATACTTGAATGAGAGGACTTTTTGCAATAGGAAATCAGTACTTATACTGCATGACTGTGTTGATATGGCACTTGCACATAACTACCTCCATTGACCCATTCTTTTCAAGAATGGGGATTTGGTCAAGTGGATATGTGCGTTTCCCATTTCAGCTAGGCGACTGGTGCCAAAGGTTGCAGGTTCGAGACTCACTTGTTCCGAACATAAAATACATACATGTACATTAAACTTGTACAAATATATCATACACTGTCTCTTAATATTCTAGCATTGAACATGCAGAAACCACAGGACCTACACAAATCTATCAATTTTTGCCCATGGATATCTGGCATTGTTTGATTCATGTTTTTACAAACAAAAAAACTTTTGTCAAAGCAGACCTCAATGCAAATTACTTGAGTGCCTGCCAAGTTTTGTGTATGTGTATGTTTTGCCAACAATCACAACTTTACGATACACGTAATGATTAATGAACCCTGGCAAAGGGTGGCTGGATTATATAGGCCAGGTTAATTAGGAATTCTCTCTCTCTCTCTCTCTCTCTCTCTCTCTCTCTCTCTCTCTCTCTCTCTCTCTCTCTCTCTCTCTCTCTCTCTCTCTCTCTCTCTCTCTCTCTCTCTCTCTCTCTCTCTCTCTCTCTCTCTCTCTCTCTCTCTCTCTCTCTCTCTCTCTCTCTCTCTCTCTCTCTCTCTCTCTCTCTCTCTCCTTCCTTACAGGCAAATTTGTCCGACATTTCATTTGAAAACTATTGCACATAGAAACTCCAAACTTGGCACAATTATACTTCTATAGATGAAGTCTTGCCTTTTTAAATGAGAGGTTATGCTTTTCAAAATTATGCAAATGAGGGCTAATTAAAGTTTTACATCTTTAATATCTTATATACTATAGTAGATGTGGTTCTGAGTGTATAGGAGTTCAATCATAGCAAGGCAAAGGTCATCTCAAATGTCAAGGTCAGGTCACTGTCATAGGTCATGTCAAGGGCAAAGGTCAATTTTAGGCCAAAATGTCATTTTTGAGGTCAAGGTTCACTTCAGGTAGAGATCTTCTCAAGGTCAAAGGTCATTTCAAGGTCCAAGGCCACTTTTGTTGGTGGCATTCTATTAGCCACAACTTGGTCAATTTTTATCCAATTTTGAGTATGTTGGGCTCAAATTTTAGCTATTGTAACACTGCACATTTTCTAAAATGTGGCCTCTAAAGGTCAAGGTCATTTGGACCTTTGAAAGTTTCATCCAGTCATAACTTGGCCAACTTCCATCCAATTCTAATCATGTTGGACTCAAATTATAGGTATTGCAACACTGCACATGTTTATAAGAACATGTAACCTCAAAAGAGCAAAGGCAAAAGTCATTTGGCCCTTTGAAAGTTTCATCTTGCCATAACTTGGTCAATTTTCATCCAATTTGGTTCATGTTGGGCTTAAATTGTGGGTATTGTAACACTGTGCAATTTAGATGTGACCTGTAAAGGTCAAAGGTCAAGGTCATTTGGACTTTCAAATTTGCATCCAGCCATAAGCTTATTGTCATGTATCCAAAGGATAAAGCTTGTAGCATTTAATATTTACAACTTTTGAAGGCACACAGACAGATTTGCATTGAAGCAAATCTTCTTTTCTAGTTGCATCTTTATCCATCTCATGCTCCTCTTGTTCATAAAATTCATCCCAAGCACATAGCAAAACATACTAAAGCCCTGTCAATATCTGATACATGCTGCCATAGTTCAATGTCTGAAGTGTCATCACAGTTTACGTGATGTAGCTGTTATATTTCTGCTGCATCATCGCACATAATCTCTTAATATTTTTATAGCATTCTGTACTTAAAATGAATCGCATCCTTTCTTTTCCAACTTTTCAAAGAGCAGGTCCCTGTTGGGGGGGGGGGGAGGGTCCTGAGAATCCAATAACCTAAAAGTTTTTTACCAAAAAAAATCCATAAATCCTTTATGAAATTGCAAGAAATCCCAAAAGATTTTAAAATTTCAGTAATCTTTTAATCCTAAAATAGAAAAATCCAATAATCCCTTTAAAAAGGGCCAAAAATCCAATGATCAGAAAAGCCCTAACAGGGCTTCAAGAATACGTATGACAATTATAGAGATAGAAACTTCTTGTTTGGTAGTATTTCTGGACAAAATGAAAACATAATCAGGGTTCCAAATTAGTGGGTGTATAGGTGCCCCGGGCAACTTTCATTCATGTCGGGCAACTTTATTTCCTTATTTGGTTTCCATCGGGCCAACTTTCTATCTTCAGCATAACAGGTCATTTCCAACAATTGTGGCAACATTAAATACAGTTCCTAGAATCTCCTTCTTCGTGCGGGAATGCCATTTTCCTAGCAGTTAAAAATATAGCTCTTGTGCACAAGTCTTTTTTGTTTATTTATAATTGCAACATTATAAGTATCTGTCTTTTAACAAGCTAACTACAATTCTCATGTGCTGGGAAACTGGGCAACTTTCTGGAGGCTTGGCAACTTTTAAAAATGCTGTGGTTGCCCCAGGGCAACTTGGGGAAAAAAAGTTAATTTCTACCCCTGATTATGCCATCCTCACCCCCACCCCATCACTTGGAAGGCACATAGTCGGAGAAAAACCCTGCCAAAGAGTTTGACTTTGCAGTTCCCACTTACCACAGTCTGTGTAATGAAAGTTTTTGATGAACTTGAGGCATTCCTCCAGGCCGGCAAATATCGTAAACTCCCCGCTGAAGGGATTTTTGCGAAAGAACAGGTCAAACACGGAAGTGTCCTCTCGCTTACCACTTTTCCAGTATGCATAGGCCATTGTGATCTGGTACAGATCTGAAAATATCAATCACAAAGTAGACATATAATTGTTAATGGGAGTTATAAATATCTGTTAGCTCACTTTTTCTCTTTCATTTTTTTTCCTAAACTCTGTGTATTAAACTCTTTCAGTGCCAAGTAGGAGACCAAGTCAATAACTTTCCTCAGTGTACATGTACTTTGGACACAACCTGCATAAAGTGCACTGAGAAATATACTACTGCAACAGCTAAAACACATAGATGGATGGATGGATGGATGGACGGACGGACGTCTCCTTTGAAACTTAGAAGCTTCATACACTATTCCACCATACCGATACTGGTATAAACAGGTAAATGGTCATACAATTTTGAGCACCATAACGTTGACTAGAGGTGTTATCAGGTAAAGTGTACTAAGGTATTAGCTGAAAGACACCTCTTCCACTGTACTGGATGAAGATTGAAAAGAAAGAAATCTAGCAAAAAGTGAGTATGAGAATGGTTTTCCGACTTAAGATGGACTAGAGAAAATTCTCTAGGTGGGTTAAGTATACTTTACCTCGGGTACTTTCCCTCTTACCACTCTAAATACTTTGAGGACTATACTTTGTCATTTCAAACTCCATCTTGACACAATTTGACCATGTTCTTGAGTTAGTGTTGTATTTATTAGGTATTTGGTCATATCTCTGGAAACATTTCAACAGAGTTTTGTGTAGTTGTTGTTTTTTATAACCTTTGTGTTGTAGCTTATGCAACAAAGTTCTCACTCTATTGACAAAATCACTAAAAAGGGTGGTGCTTCTAGCAATATGTATCACTTGTCCGATACAAACTCCATATGCTTGTTTCTCTGGAATGTTTCCTGTCAGATCAGGGTAGGAGATAATATCAAATTTGAACTGGTCTCTGTTGTCAAATATTTTTGTTACATGCTGGTTGTTCTTTATTTCAATATCCAGATCAAGGAAAGTAGCTTTTGTATCACTTTCGTTTTCCTGATTTAATATTAATTCTTTGGATATATGTGTTTCCAATTCCCTTTTATTTCATCTCCATTGTTTAAAGCACACAGGTCATCTATAAATCTTCTTGTGTGAGAATATGATCTTCTTGCGGCTATAAAGTTTGTTTTTTGCCAATTCCTGCGTCCATTTTGATTCATAAAAATGTAAATAAAGGTTAGCAATATATGGGGCTGGATCTGTTCCCATTGGTATGCCTACTATTTGTTGATAGACTCTGGTTCCAAATGGACAGACGGACGGATGGACGTCTCTACTATGATACACTTATGTAGAAAAACATGAACATATTCATAAATATCAAACCCAACAATGACAGCAAAGAGATTCCAGAGTTACCAAAGCATCAACATTCATCTTCCAATACCAATGTGACGAAACAAATTTCACTCCTCATTTGGGACAGGCAGTCACCCCCAAATGCAACTGGTGGTTTTAAACTGGTCCTCTCAAACTTTGAAATGTTCTTCATTAAATACAACAGACAATAGTGTTTCCAACATGTACAGGCCCAACCACTCAAAATTCAAATTTTATTACTTCTGCAAAAGATAAAGGAGAATTGGTAGGCCAATCACTATTTTGGTTCTTCTGACTAGTTCGTTAGCTGAGTTTATAGCAAAAGTAGAAAGTAGGCCTATATCGTTTTTTGTGATATCTATGAATCTGGAATATTATCTAATTAATAAGTTAAGTGATTGAATCACTGTTATAGAGTATCAAATGCAAGGAGTAGACTTCTACAAGTCCCTCACTAAACAATTGATGTTTTACAGACGAATGTCTGTAATAGGATACACTTATGTAGAAAAACATGACCCATATTCATAAATATCAAAGCCAACAATGACAGCAAAGAGATTCAAGAGTTACTAAAGCTTCAACATTCATCTTCCAATACCAATGTGAAGAAACAAATTTCATTCCTGATGGACAGATGGACAGACAGACAGACAGACAGACAGACAGACAGACAGACATACAGACAGACAGATAGATAGATAGATAGATAGATAGATAGATAGATAGATAGATAGATAGATAGATAGATAGATAGATAGATAGATAGATAGATAGACAGGCAGAAAGACAGATAAAGAGAGGCAGGGACAGAGACAGCAAGAGAGGCACAGAGTGCAACTATTGGTATAGCAATTTGGCACACTGTAGAGGGTATGTGTGGGGATGGTGTTTTGTAGGGACCCCTGACCTACCAGTGCCATTAGCCCATTAGCCAAAGGCTTAAATGTTTCATTCACTTGGCTAAAGAAATTTGCAAATGGCTAACTTATTGCAACATGAATCACATAAGAGGTAAGTGTGCACTCTGCAGTGATTACTGTTTTATATCCTGAATTGAATTGGCTACAAAGTTTGAAGCCCTTAATCTGTCACTGAGTTTTGGTCTGTGATACCTTTTGATTTAACCAGTCTCTTGCGATAGTGTGCCGGCCCTAAAAAGGATCTTTCGTTTTTGCTTGATGGCGTGTCCTGGTGGATTAGTAGTGATTTCGGCCTCTCCTCGGCCACACTGCCGTGTCATCTCATGGCATGTCCACAACCTGTTGACATCACAACACTGCATTCTCCTGGCTATTTCAAGCTGCAACAGGCTGACTTCTGACATTCCAATGACCACCCTCACCCCCCACACACCTCCCAAAAAAACTGTGAACTCTGCTAAGTTCCAGTGATCCTCAAGAAAAGTCATGTTGGCTTCAAAGTGCATGGATGTTCTGGTGAGCTCATTTTAAAGCCGCTGTGAACCTCAATGCCAGACACAATGATCACTGAATTATGCTGAACTTTATCCCGTTTCCCTGACAATCTTTTGTACTGTGCTCGATCAACAGATCAAGGATGAACAAGTGTTCCTTGACCACATAAAATGACAGCATACAATTCCATATATAAAACATCGTATTTATCATACTCTGTGTTACACCAAGGGAACAATGGAAGCATTCTCTCTTTTTTTTCTCCACTTGCTGAGCCAGGCATTTTGTTTGCACTGGAACTACAGGCAAGCTGGTACTTGAATGAAAGATTTTTTAAAATATTTTTTACAACAGACTTGCATCTTGGATTATTATTATAACCCAGATGAGCATGACTTCTGTTGTGATTTGCATACAGAATTAATGTACGTTTCCAGGGCAGTATTTTGACTTCTACAGTACAAAGAGGGGTGTTTGGGGTTTTCCATCCAGGTGTACTGGGCATTTTTATTTACCGTACCTGCATACCAGAAGCACTTTTCTTGTCCACACTTCATACCAGCCATTATTTGTATATTTCATTCGCCATCATTTCTAAATTTTCATATTTCCCACATCTTGTGCTGAGGCAAAATAATTAACTGTGCCAGCATACTAAACCCACCCTTACTCACCCTTCACAACAAGACATGTTCCTAAAACATTTATGCCCCCCCCCCCCCATACATAGAGCATGTGACGTTTGTACATGTTCAGAGTGTTACCAGTTGATGAACGATGAAGTAAAAACAAATTTACAGGCACTGTCCAGAAGTTCAGTAAAAATCTTTTCACCACTATTTGTGGGAGTGGGGTAGAGGGTTAAATAAATTTTTGGTGTCAAACAGTACCGCACAAAAATGTAAGGGCTCAGGCGCCATGACATGTTTAACCAGTCCGCTCATTTTGAACATGTACAAGTGACTGCTGATCCCTCCTTCACCTGTTCACACAATACATCATTCATACTAGTCGGCACGATCTGCCGCTAATCCACAACACTGTGCAGTATTTATAATCACGGCAATCATCGATCAATGGCTTTGAGCAAACAGTTTTAGAAGTGTAAACTGCAGGGTAATGGTGCAGCACCAAAGTCAAACCACATGGATAGAATCCAATTACCGCACAAGGTGTGCCCAACACACACGGATGTATTACCATTGGAACTGTATTATGTACATGAATGTACTGGTGTAAGTTGACCAACAAGAATCTCCTGGCTGCTGCAGCTGGGCAGAACTTCTGCATCAGCTGTCTGTGTTTTTTGCCCATTTTTCCTGACCAAAGGAAGCTGCAGCCAACCTTCACAAACTCTCCAGTTACATACTGTAAATTGCTTTAATTTCCCTGTACCCTTAATTTTGTCTATTCTGCTGATGGCACAAAACCGTGAAACATACATACGGTGAAATAGTATTTCAACATGGTTTGAATAGGAATTATGTCCAAAACAGTGAAATGTCAAAAAAACAAAAACCATAAAAATTTATACACGCAAAAATAAAACAATTTTACAGTACTACAAACTCCATGTACTTGTTCCTGTTTTGGCCACAAAATTTTCAGATGTCCAGTGTTTAAAATGAACTGGATTTACAATGCAAAACTAATAATTTGCTTCACCAATATTTCACCTTACAGCATTAAAATCTGCATTATTAAAAAGTCTGATCCTTTGTAAAATTTTACTGCCCGAGCCATAGCAGTAGCTTTCTTTATTCAAGTCTACTTTGACACACAATCAAATGGGTATGGACCACTTCAGCCCACAAAAATTTTGTATATATTGGGTTGTGTATTCAGTAGCATACACACAAAATTGCTAATAGGAGAGTAAAAGTTGTCAAATTTAAAAGGGTATTTCAAGTATATAACCATTTAGCACTAGAAATTTGGTGTTTCTTGGCAGAGCAGTTTTAAAGTTACTTACGTGCAGATTACAATGAAAATGAATTGAAACACACATACCTAGCCTGCCTGCCTACAGAGCCCTCTACTGAGAACCCACATAAACCAGTTGATCCTGACCTTACCTTCTGTGTCCTCTCCAATTGCCTACTAACTCCATCATTACTTGACAACACTGTCAAAGTCAATTGCATTAGACGTGTTACTTTCATAACGAAGGTTCCTACTATAAGAAATGTAAAAGTCTACGAATTCTCATTTTATCATTCTGAAAACAAAGTCAACAGTTTCCCTTGGGGCAAGCTATTGACTTGGACCTGGACCCGGTTAACAGCTTTCAATGTGCCCAAGTCACCTGGACCATTCTCTTTTTTCTCAGGAAATATAGGCATGCTGGTGCTTGAAAGCAAGGTCTTTTTAGGCTCTATAACATAAATTTCCTGTTTCTTATTGCCACCTGTCTCATAATTTTTGACCTGCAGTTTCACTTTTATTCAGTCAAGACAAACCAAATGTTTTTGTCCACTTGATTTGTGATAAACAGAAAAAAGTCTGCATTCATGCTGGACAAAAATTAATTGAAAACTGAAAGAGGATTATGTAAAACAGGAAATTTATTCTATATTGCCTGTGGTGGAGCTTGAGCAAGCAATCATTCTAATTGAGAACAGCACGTCTCGCTATAACAAGAAAAGAGTTCTAAAAATATCAGCACCAAGTAACAAGTAACAAAGGCTTAGGTGTATTAAAAAAAAACAGAATTTGTGAAATCTCCAGACATACTTAATTATTTCACAGGACAGGGGCTGTCAGATTGTGCTAAAAGCACTTTTTTACAAAAATTATAAAAATTGCAATTTTACACATTACAATTCTTTTATTTATGTACATTTGAACAGGATTACTTGCAGCAGTCCATGTTTACCCACATAATGACCCTTTCATATATTGAATAAGCAATGTCCAGGCTGTGGTGACAAGCTCAATAAAATTCATCACAGTTAGAATTTTAATACTGATGCAACAGATATTTATGAACACATGACACATTCCCTGGCTTTCAGTTGTACATATGAGATCCATGTGTTGACATGCTGGTGCTGCCAATCTTTGATAGTACAAATCAGGTCAGATGCAAGTCTGGTTTCCTGATGCAAAATTTGATTACAATTCTACGGCCCTTTTACCCTTTCATTCTTTTGGTGCCAACTGCAACTCAAGTTGAACTATTCAAAATTTAACCCTTAAAGTGCTGATTTAAGACTGAGTCAACAACTTTCCTTGGGACACTTTAAATTACAATTTTACAATTTTGGATCATGGTTCATTGGATCCAGCTATGTCACAAACACTTAAGTTGGAAGAGCACCTGCATATGTAACAGTTTTGAAGCTGTTCAAGATTTAAATTTGCATGCACAAATTAATTTCCTACAATGTTGGTTCATGGTTCACTGGATGCGGCTTTGCCACATTCCAATAATTTTAAGTTAAAATGGCATCTCTATACATGTATATATTAGTTTTGGAGATATGCAACTTTTAAATTTTCAATACGCCTAACTATCATAATTTAAAATTCTACAACTTTCATTTACTGTCCATTATATGAGTATGTTGCAAATTAAGGATGTATTACCATATCCATTCTGATAGTAGCAACAAGCCCTAATAGAAGGTTACAGACTACAGTTGTGATTGGCTGGTTGCGCATCCCAACGGAGATAGTCCGTAATTGCGAAAATACTGTGTTTTCAGCATGCCGTAGCTTCTGTTTAAATAAAGTTAGCTAAGTCAGGTTTACTGCATCGCAGAGTTGCTTCATTGGAGGTCATATAGGTGCACTGTCTTCCAGGCCAGGTGGGAACTTTATGGTGGGGAAGGACAATGATGTGACCCTGGCAAGAGCACAGTTCATACACCTGTATAAAGCTGACATCCAGGTGTTGTTTCGTATTTCAATTATCACAAATTAACGAGCTGGGAATTGTATGACAAAAATCCGTCCACATTTTTCTGACATTTTTATCTGTTAAATGCCGTTCACGGAATTTCAAAATACCAAAATGCTGATTTTTTAGACTGAAAAATGCTAATATGAAAAATAGAAGGATTTATAACTGTAGTCTGTGGCCTATTAGGGCTAACTCTGTATGTATTGGGACTCACATGGTCATGTTGTTATTCTATTATCGTCCATCAAGCAAGTTAAAAATGGGAAGTCAGCACTTTTTGACATCTGCCTGGACAATTTTGAGTGATCCTAACAACTTTTACATGGATGGAGCATGCAAGATATGATCCTGGGACTGTAGATCACAAGGCAAATGGTTCGGGCTATGGTATTGTGTACCTCAGGCCAGCTTATGAAAGGAGAAAAGAAGTTTTACACCCATAGATCGGCTGTGAATATCAAGTTTAACAGTCTCAATTTTCTAAAAATTCATGAAGTATCACATTTATGTCACAAATCATTGTGCATAGACATGTTGCACCTATCAGTGGAACCACACTGCATAAATAATAACAGGATTCGCTGCAAGACATTTAACAAGTGCACAGGCTATGCCTCCTTTGCTGACTGCTTGGTAGATAGATAGCTTCCATAGCCCTTTGTATTTAGCGATACCTCACAGGTACCACACAGGTAATCATGTGTGTATGAGAAATTAACAATGCTAATATGATATGAATAAATTATGGTAATCCCATTGATATGAAACTTAGTGACCCTCTGTTTCAAACTTTTAATTTTGTGGCATTGTCATTGTAGGCCTACAGCCTCCATTCATATGCAGAGCTGTTTATACAAAATCATGTCAAAGTGATTTTCGGCATACCAGAAAAAAATGCGCATTGTCTGTCAGTAGAGCTGTACAAATCTTAGGTAAAATGTAAATTTTTGGTTTTTTGGTTTTGCTTTTGTTTCTCCCCCCCCCCCACCCCCACCCCACCCCATCCCCTTTTATTTATTTTTTTTTTTTTTTCTGGTAGACAAAAGCTTGTCATATATGTGTGTCATTTGACTGGGGTAAATCATTTAAAATCAGGCATGCTGACTTTGTTGAGCTGTTGAGTTCATCAGCATATTATTTTCACATAAATGAATCAATTTATATCCATGAATATGGATGACAGCACTTATGAACTGCAGATTTTATAACTTTTACCAAGCTAGTGTACATAGGTGGCAAAACATTTGAACTTCGACATACAACCACATAAAATTATAAGAGTTTCAGAAAGTGAAACAAGGGGAAAAAAGTTAGCTTCCATTAAACACTTGCCTGAAAACACTTGCGCCTGATAATTGGATTGATAACTGGATGCTTATCAAATTTAAAATCAGAGCACTTGTGAATACAAATATGCATTTATGATATTGGAGTAACTGTACAAAATTTTGTCATTTTCTTTCTAATATGTGCACATACACCAGAAACCATGTCAATAAACAACAACTTATACAGTCTACTGCAGAAAAAAAGGCACAGCACTATTGGTTTATGGAAGCTGGATCACCCAACTGCCCTCCTAATGTTCAAACAAAGGGCGCGTTAAAATTCCATAATTTTAGTACCAAAAAACATAATTTGCTGAATACTGCTACTCTAATCTGTGACCTACTGGTCCTAAACTGTGCACTTTGATGGGCTAATAATGTTAAAACACTGAAACTGTTCCATTGTCTGCCATAATTCGGATTATATCAGGAAAATACTGCCATAATGACTGGTATTAGATGCTGACTTGGTGTAATTGATACTCCCCCCATCCACCATTAATGCCTCATCAGTGATAGATGTCATATTTTTTGTAGACAAATGTTACGAATCTATCCATAAATAGTAAAAAAGTCACCAATTTCACCTAAAAATTCATAAAATTTTAGCAATATATTCAAATTTGGGGTTAAAATGAAGGGGTGGGGCATTGTAATTTGATCTCTCATTGTAAGGGCAGGACATGCAGGCAAGTGATTATGGGTTTGCATCATAGCCCATTGTGTATTGTATTCATATTGGACAGAAAAGAATTGATTGGATGCAATTATATAATTTTCCTCAAAATTTTAATTAATTAATTTTTTTGTCATAAAAACTGATTTTTCAGATTTAAAGGTTGCTTGCAAAAAAGTTGATATTTTCTTTAATATTGAAGTTTGGTAAAGTTAATGCAAATCCTTTGCAGAAAACAAGTTGTGGCTTCAGTTAAACAAGTTTTAAAAATTTTGATAAGTCTATTAGGTTACAGACTACAGTTGTGATTGGCTGGTTGCGCATCCCAACGGAGATAGTCCGTAATTGCGAAAATACTGTGTTTTCAGCATGCTGTAGCTTCTGTTTAAATAAAGTTAGCTAAGTCAGGTTTGCTGCATCGCAGAGTTGCTTCATTGGAGGTCATATAGGTGCACTGTCTTCCAGGCCAGGTGGGAACTTTATGGTGGGGAAGGACAATGATGTGACCCTGGCAAGAGCACAGTTCATACACCTGTATAAAGCTGACATCCAGGTGTTGTTTCGTATTTCAATTATCACAAATTAACGAGCTGGGAATTGTATGACAAAAATCCATCCACATTTTTCTGACATTTTTATCTGTTAAATGCCGTTCACGGAATTTCAAAATACCAAAATGCTGATTTTTTAGACTGAAAAATGCTAATATGAAAAATAGAAGGATTTATAACTGTAGTCTGTGGCCAGAAGCACACCCACAACTTTTGATCAAAGTAGTCTTTAACGCAAAATCTTGATAATCTCAATAGATATCTGAAAGAGTGCAACCGAATGTTCAAGTAAGAGTCATGTACCACAAACATTATTGTTTTTTCACACTCACACATGTATTATAGAGCCTTAAATAGTCTCAATTAAGTAAGCTGCTTCCTCCAAACTCCCGTCAAAATGCCACTTGACCCAGATAATCTTTGTATTAGCATGGTGTGCTACTACATGTATTAGAATGAATATGGTATGTGAACCTTGAAGACATGCTCCATGATGTCACTCAAGAAAGTGGTCCCAGTCTTGAAGTTGAACGGGCCACTGTGGTAAAAGACCACCTTTAACTCATTCCATACTATGGTCACAGGCCTTGGGCAGTGCCAGAGCCACTGACTTAAGAGTACATGTATAGGCATGTTGGTACTTGAATGAAAGCTATTTTCATATCGTATTTAAACATGCAATTGTCGTTTTAAATCTAGGTAAATATACAGAAAAATCAGGGACTGGTATGGAATGAGTTAAAGAATACTTTGCTTTGTATAAATATTTCTTGTTGTTTGTACCTGACATTAACTCTTTCAGTGCCAATCACATCAAAAGTGGGTCTACTAAGGCCAAACTAGTCTGAATTATCATTAAAATCTCAGATTCATATTCCTCGTAAAAAGACCTTTTATTCAAGTACCAGTATGCCTATACAGTGAAACCTCCCTATACTGAATAACCTTGGGACTGGAAAAAAGTGTTTGGCATAGGGAGGTTTGCTTACATTGGAAGCATATATTTGGGACCGAGAAATGGTGTTCAGTATAGAGAAGTGTTCGGTATATGGAGGTGTTCGGTTAGAGCGGTTTTAATGTAGTTCCAGAGAGACGACCCCAGGTCAACAGCTTTTCTCGGTGAGCACCGAGAAAAGCTGTGGACTCAGTCCAAAAAGTGGCACTTAAAGAGTTAAAAACAATCTGTCTTGAGAAAGAGAGACTTTGATTTGGTCATCCCTGGGATGGGGGCTTTCTTCAGACAAGTTTTTACTGTGCTGCAATCTTCATTTGACTGCTGAGCACTTAATTACAAATTTGTCATTTAATATGTATTTATTCTGTCTTCTTTATTTGTTTAAAGTGTATGAAATTTCCTGATTCTTGTTCCCAGTTCCTGTTGTACCCACATCCATTTCAGTTTCATTGTCTGTGATTTCCTTTGTCACAGGAGCCTGCAATTTCATGACTGTTTCAGTCCATCAGGGCTGTCCAACTGGAGCATTGTAGCAAAATTTTGCTACAAAGCCGTTCAAAACTGCTACAGATTTTCTCCAGAATAATTGTTTCCCATGTGAAGAAGTGGAAAAAATGCTACAAGGAAAGACAATTTTGCTACAGAGATTTTCAGCTGGACAGCACTGGTCCACTGGTACAAAGCTGTTACAGTTTTGTCGGCATCACCACACTGGCCATAACTCATCATGCCGATAGTGCCCAAACATCACAGTAAAATAAATGATACTATTACCTAAGGGACACAAAATAATATGCCTATACATGAAAAGGATTCAAAATACATGTTGGGGATCTCATCAAAATTGATCGTCACTTCACCCAGGCAATATTCACTCAGGATCTTGGTGACACATAAATGTACTACATGTAGTTCTGAAATATTAATCAAAAGCAGAAGCAGTAATTTCGGCTAATTTTTGTTCTGGCCAAGAAAAGATTAAAACCAGCTTTATCACATTCAGCTGTTCAAGTATCACTTAAAATTCCTCTTTTTCATGTCACACTGGTGACAGTGAGCCCTGTATTGACTTGTCATCATCAATTCTCATTCAATGAAGCATTAAATACAGTACCTTTTATTAATAACTGCTCTTTTTGCATGCAAAATTCACACACATTAGCACATAACTTGTGCAAGTTTAAGTTGAAATTGTGCTAAAGTTTGCACGCAACTTGTGCACATCTGCATGCATCATGCTCCCAAATTTAGGGCAGTTATTAATGAGCCGTTCATTAATAACTGCTCTTTTTGCATGCAAAATTTGTGCATTAATTGCGCAAGTTTTAAAAGTTAAAAATGCTGTAAAATTTGCACGCAACTCACCATGCTCGTAAATTTAGGGCAGTTATTAATCAACGGTACTGTACATATTTTCTATTTTCCCACACACAGACAGGGGACTGTCACTCTGCACACCAGGCTTCACGCTGACATGGTCAACCACACATTTAACTCCTTTCTGTCTTCCATTAACCCTTACAGGTGCATATCACGGCTATAGTAGTTTTCTCATTTACCGCTAAACATGTATACATAATGATTAAAAGATTCATATTCTTCATTAAGATACCTTTAATTAAAATACCAGCAATCCTAGTCTTTAGAAAGCTCAAAGTAGTCTTAGTCAACAGCTTATTTTGGGACACTGTGCATGCAATGCGGGAAAACTGTTGACTCAGTCGTAAATCAGCCCTTAAGGGTTAACTGAAATACGCCCTAAGATAAATGTAGGTATGAGCTGGGTGTCAAATGCCACACATTATGCTAAGGAAGCTTCCTTGACGGGCCTCATGTCTAGTTCCCCCTTGCAACATAGATCGGTTAGCAGCAATCTTATTGACCCTGTTCCTGGTTCCTGGCTTATTATCAGCGCTGAGTGCAGGGGTTTTTTCTCTTGGTACATGTTAGGTCCATTGGCATTGATCTACAATTCTCACATTTCTAATTTATGTGCTTTACTAATAGGAAATTCAAGAAAAATACATGTACATGGAATTACATCTATAGTCACTTACACGCTAGAATTTGGGGTACTTTGAGCAGGAAGGGTTAAAGTAAAAAACACTGTGGCACACTACGCTTGGCATCTGATAGGGCACCTCAGACAGACCATAATGTATGGTAGGAGCTCCTGCTTCCAATGTCACCACATTACATTTTCAACCAATGAATGAAGCCGATTTTGCTTCTCCCCAGGTGTCTCCACCTGCAATTTAGCTAGAAACCAAGAGGAAATTACCTGCAGTGCCACCTGGAGGCAACATGCAGCATTGTTTCTTCACAGGTTTAAAGGAGAAATGGTTAATTGTCAAGACCCTTTGCCGGCAATTTACCTGGAGCCAACTGTACTTGATCTGTATGCACAATATTAGCATGATAAAAATTGATTTTCTTTGGAGAAAATTATATTCACTTGTGAAAACGATGTGATCCACTCACCTGACTTTAGATCACAAACCCTGAAACTAAAATCAATCAATAACTGGCTTCCCGCAGATGGTATCAGTTAAGTGGGAATGCAATATTGGCTGGTGAGAACTGCATTGAGGCAAAAGTCATTGACCTTTGTCAGGTCAAAGTGAAGCAAAGTCTCTGCATGCGGAGGCTGCTTCAGTTTCTCATCGCAAATATTTTGATTGAAATTGTGAATGGGCCCTTTTACAATAGCATGCCTGGAGGTGGACAGCTTTCATGAGTATTGAGTATGAGTTCCATGGTAGTTTGGCTCGAACCTGATTAAAAGAAAGCAGCCTAGTCACATTATAACCGCAAAAGGTCAACAGAATGTCTGCCTTTGTGTGCAATGCACATCAATATACAGCTAATAAACTGTCTCACTTAAATTACGTTATTTTAAGTACTAACAACATATATGGGTCACAGACGTAGGGTCATATCTATATATGCAATGTACTTCTCTCAGCATCCAAATGTACACAGTCACCACACGCAGGGCACATCAGTGCGTAAAATCAATTCAAGTTGAAATTTGTCACGTGCAGAATGCCACTGACGTTCATGTCTCCTTTTTGAATGGAATCGATTCGCGGCTGGGGAAAGCGTATAATTATATACATGAGTTAGATCAAAAATATATGTATAAATCTACATCACAAGGGTACCATGGGCCCAGACTTGAAGGACCGTCCCATTGAAAGATCACCTGACATCAAAGAATACATTTAACAGGTCCTTATAGCTATATTTACCTCTTGCTCCATCTCTTTAATATATGGAAACCTGTGAATGTCAACTTTAGCTTCCAAGAATCAACCTTTTGGAGAGGAAAAAAGGGAAAATGTTTCTCTATACCGTATTAATACAGATTAACGAATAAAAGCTATTCTTCACTTGAGAAATATATTAATCTTTTTATCACATTTCATAGAAATTTGTGGGAAAAAAATAGTGCCACAAAAAAAAGTAAAAGTTGTGAGAACCCTACTGACGAGATCACCTTATTTTGGAATATCACGATTGGACCAACCCTCCATGTGAATCTCAAGACAGAGAGCAATATTATAACTGCTGTATTCTTCCTAATGCAGCCCCGGCTATGATATGGGTCCTGTACTAAGCAATCCACCAGGTGGCAGCACCAATTACAAAAGGAACCTAGATTTTTTATTCATACGATATGTCCAAAAACTTTCAAGGGACAAATATCACTTACAAATTGTAGATGCCATGGTGTTGTCAGACTAGAAAATGTTTACAGATCTATAGGCCAAAGGAATGACAGATAGTGAGTCAAGTGTTATATCCCTTAAGCTCTGCCACCTACAGTATGATCAGCAGAGCTACTAAAACTCATTTTTGATGGACAAATGTTCACATGTGGCAACTCCAGCTTATATGGTGTCCAAAGACTTGAGGCAACACGACTGCAGTCTGTCAGTTAAGTACTTTGACCAGCTTTTCCTACCAAAAAACAAACAAAACAAAAAATTAAAAAATACAGGGCTCTACTCCCTGTTTATGACACCACATATACACATGTACAGTAAAATCTCCATATACCGAACACCCTTGGGACCAGAAAAAAAGTGTTCGGTATACAGTAAAACATCTCTAACCGAACACCTCCGTATAGCGAACACCTCTCTATACTGAACACCATTTCTCGGTCCCAAATATATACTTTCAATGCTATCAAACCTCCCTATACCAAACACCTCACTATACTGAACACCTTTTTTCCGGTCCCAAGGGTGTTTGGTATAGGGAGGTTTCACTGTACATGTACACTGTAGTGAGGTGTTTCATATAGGGAGGTTTCATAACAATGAAAGTATATATTTGGGACCGAGAAATGGTGTTCAGTATAGAGAGGTGTTCGGTATACGGAGGTGTTCGGTTAGAGAGGTTTTATTGTACATATCCAGTTACACTGTACAATGGGAAATCTACTCATGGTCAACCTCCTTTCGCCTGAAATGTGAACTGCGACATGTGAACAAAAAGTTGGAAAAAGGTTGCAAGAAATTGATGCGTTTGGTGACTGTCAAGTTTAACCTGGGCTTAACTGTATATGTACATAATCACGTTCCACTGTACATTGGGAAATCTGCTCATTGTCCAACTCCTTTTTCCAGAAATGTTAGCGGCAACATGTGAATTAAAGTTTCAGTTTCACTTTCTGGTCAGGCTGGAGTGATAATAATCCTGTGGCTCTCCACGTAGCCTTCCAAATGGCCCCATTACCATTTGGGGCGGAACAACATCTTTCTGTGACCTCTGAGGCTTGGACATTTTCCGTGTCCTGCATCTGTGGCCATGTGCAAACAACAGCCAGCAAAGCCAGTCTCCCTGCCCAAGCTTCCTTATCCCTTTGTGTCCGTTGTTCATATCTTTCGCATTCTTGTGTTTCTTTGCTCTAATTCCAGCACTCAAAGAAGCAACTTAGTGCAGTCTGAATATTTTTTTTTTTACTCCCTGAAACTTCTCCTTTTCACACCTACGATCCAAGGCCTGAAACTGCACGTTTCTCTTCTGAGCTCTGGATTTAAAAAAAAAAAAATAGTCCTACACTTTGACCACCGTCTTGCCACCCCTGAAAGCTCTTTCCCTTGGCCCTGTTCCTTTACAATAATTCATAATTTTGAGAATTAATTGAAAAGTTGGGAAATGCTAGCTGCACTAGGCAGTGACCTTGAGATGTAGTCACCCAGATACCACCCCAAGAAAGGTCTCCCGTTTGATATATAATTCTGCCAAGTTTCACAAGTTTTGTCAAGTTCTTCAGGAGTTCTCCCGTAGAAACAGATTTCACATGTGACCTTATGACTTTGATAACTGGACCATGTTGACCTGAAGACAACCATAAGGCATGCCTCACCTAAATACAGATTCCTATAAATTTCCACTAGGTTTAGTTGGGCTCTTCAAGACTTATCACACAAAAACTTAACCTTTTCAAGAACAACAAGTGAAAGCATCAAAAGTAGGAGAAACAAGTATTATTTACAATTTATGGGCCATGTGCAGAAAGAGTGATTAAGTAACTTAAATTGGGTTTTCCTTATCTGGGTCTGCAGTACAAGCTGAAAGGCCAATGAAAGTCAAACTGTGAAATCTGAGCTTAATCTGTAATTTTTTATTTTTTTTTGCAAGACACAAGGGTGCTTGAATGTCATACATTGGAGTTTTGAGGTTTTTTTTTTTTTTTTTTTTTTTTTTTTTTTTTTAGAAACCATGTGGACTCCAGTGGCAAAATTCACAAATTTTGTTGCAATTTCATGAAATGCATGAAAATATCTTGCTCAGGTAGCTGGACCATGGAGGAGGAGGATCAGGACTTCTTGGAGTCAGTGAAGGAAATGATTGATAATAGTAGCAAGACAAGTGCATTGATACATGTGATAGGAACAATGAGAGCTGCTTGGAAAGAATTATAGAGTAAACTGCTTTATTTTCATGTGCATAAATTTTCATGGTTTCTGTAATTTTGATATTTCACCGTAGTTTTAATTTCTCTGTTTTGGACATAACTCCTATTCAAACAATGTTAAAATACTATTTCACTGTATTTTTATTTTCATGATTTTGTGCCATCAGTGAAGTGAGCGAAAATAAGAGTACAGCGAAATTACAGCTATTTACAGTATCACTTTTTTTTTTAAATTTCATGTTACCTAGGTCAAGAAGTGCAGCACTTGAACAATGACACACATTGAAAGAACAAAAAAGAATTAAAACTACTGACGAATCAGAAATAAACGATAAAGCGCATGGACAACCTGGATGATGGCGGCCTGCACCACCCTCCTCTGCAATAAAACAAAGATGTTCCAACCACAATGTATTACTATGTGAACCTGAACCACACACCGACCCATTTGATGATGGCTGTGGGGGCACCACCTCACCAGACCAGGCATATATACCAGACCCGCCCTGTGACCAAACCCTCACAGAGCCAAAACAGTGGCAGACATACATGTATCTCAAAGTGATTCTACTACTATAACTAAGTCGATTAAATGTACGCCTTTCATTATTTGATCTCTTCTACACGTAGACCTACCACCAGGCATGCTGCTGGTGAATACTAGATCTTTACACTTAAAGGCAGCCTGTGTAATTTAGCCCAAGCATTGACCTAGACGTATAGTAATTTGTGGCATATAATGTTTTCAAGAGCAGAAATTGGCTTGTATAGGTGAGGCTATTGTGTTTGTTTTGTACGCTGCCTCTTGGTCAGCAATTTTGTATAAAAAAGGTAGGCGAGATATTACCATTCTTACTTAAAAAAATTAAAAAATAAAAGAGATATTACCATTATTTGCTCTATAGATCGTGCTTCTTTTATGCCAACAGGACATTTCATCCAATAGCTTAGTTCCGAGATAGGGACAATTTTTGCCACCGGTGGCGCTGACTACTATGTTCCCGCGAAGTCACGGACGTTTCTCCAAGTCTCGGGGGACACTTTCAAGTCTCGCCATTTTTCCCCATTGGGTTAACACGGGAAAGTTGGTGTCATTTTTTTAGCGCCGGTTATTTCAATAACCTACAAGTGTAACTACAAGAAAGCATGCCAGTGTACAACTGTAAGATACCAGGATGTACCAAAGATAGCAGAAAACACGGTCACTATGAAAAATATTGTCACAAAACCTGAGACAAAACCTGTACAAATTGGGGCCTGCATTATGGCACAACTAACCATGCATTAAGTCACCCTTGATTGACTCGGTGAGTTCTGAGGGATTAGCCTAGGGCGCACTTCTGCCAGTGCTTTGAAGATCCTCGCGCTTGGCTGACCACTAACCAGATTAGCGCTTGACGGGTACAATCAGAAGTTAACAGTAAAGCACCTGACCTAAATTCACAATACACTGTCTGCAAACTTTGTTACCTGATCACTGGCACACTGTAGGCCTTCAAGCATTTTCAGATCAGCTGTTATTATTTGTTTAAGATTGGCGTCATTAAACAATAAATCAATATCAAATAATTATTATTAAAGCCAGTATGGATGACCCCTTCTTCTGTGACTATTCTCCAGACCTGGTTCAGTGCCTCGCCTTGCGAGGTTGGTCTTCTACAAAGTGCCTTCACATACAAAAGTTTGCATGGAACAAAGTTGGACAGCACGTGTAACTTAACCCCATGGATGTGCCCCTGCTCCGCAAGTTGGTAGCCCCTGGATTCGCGGTACTTCTGAACATTCTTGGGTGTCCAGTCACATTTGCTTATTAGGTAGGCAATCTTTAGAAACTTCTTAAGGTCAACCACTTTCATCTTTGAGAATTTGTCGAGTAGTTCATTTTCCGTCTGTTCAATCACGTTTATCGCCGCTCCGTCGTCCGTATTTCCCGCCATGTTCACTGAAACTGAACGATCACTGTTCTGTTCTGTGGTGGGATATTTTTGGCTGTCTGTCGATATGACAAAGTTAGCCAGGATGGGTTTTGTTATTCTTAAGTAAGTTATGGGTTTCGGTAGTGCAGAAAATTTGAGTATATTTGATTGTATGGTACGGGGAGGGGGAAGTCGTCAGGCCACGGGGCTCACGGGCCTAGTGGCCACCGTCCTGAAAGACAAACCCGCTCCACAGGCTAGACAAAGTTTTTCTTTCTTTTTTTTTTTTTAATCATAATTATTTGTAATATGGGTTCCTCGCGGGCGTGGGCGCCCTCATGCAGGTTAGGGGGGGGGGGGGTGTAGAGCCTAGTGGCCACCGTCCTGAATGGGGCAATCCCAGAACGATCACTGTTGCATGTCGATTCTCTTATGGGTTTCGCTGTCACGCTGTGTTGGTCACGGCCTACTATTACCCTGGGAAAGCTTGACTGCGGAATTGCGTTACTAGGCATGTCGGGCATGCACAGAGGGAAAAAATCTACCATGCAAAGCCTGGTGTTAAAAAAAATCCCTAACTCGGAACGCCCGTATTGACCCTGATGTGCCTGTTGAGATCACTTCCTCTCAGTATTGTGTTCCTGTAGTTTCTGTCACAGTGGTAGATAATGCAAGTATTGTTGCCTCAGTATCACCTGCCCCATCTCTGACACCACCACCAGATGGCAGGTCGAAGGTTTTTTTGTTGAAAGGAAAATGATTTGTGTACCTCTGAAGAACAGAAATCTTGATTACATCTCTCCTTAATCTTCTGCTGTTGTATTCAATGATAAAGACACATTTGAAACAGATTTTATGAAAAAAAAAGTAAGAGGGATAAATGTATAAGTTGAAAATGACACCCACGCAAGAGAAACAAGCTGCTAAAATAGATATTTGGAATACGGACAGAAATATTGCCTCTTTGAAAATGACAACCTGAAGACTGGACAAAAGGCAAAGATGGCAAGAAACGCCTGTCTGCTCTATGCCTAGCAAGACTTTGGCTATGCAGTCTGACCACTTTCTTTCTAACTGAACTCTTCAGAGACCACCAAAGATTTCAGAAAACAAAGACAAAAAACAACAGGGCTGTGTGAACAGCCCATGCTCAGCTGACCTACAGATTCATTACCAGTGTTGCCAACCCTCCTGGATTTCCCGGGAGACTCCCGGAACTTCATGCTGAAAATTCTTGAAAAAGTGTGGACTTTTGACAATTTTGAGTCACCTCCCGGAATTACATCAATATTTCCCTTCTATATTTCATATTGATTTACCAATCTCCCGTAATTTTACTTTTTATCTCCCGGATTTTAAATTTGGCAGGTTGGCAACACTGCATTACACTTGTGGCTCTGTGAACTTAGGATAGGATCAAGGTCACCCATGTACTGATTAGCCTGATCTTTATGGAAGAACACTAACATGTGCAACATCAAGGTCCCAGTTCAAGTAGTTCTCAAATTATAGTGAACAGTAAAATTCATGTATGTTGTCCTGTGACCCTAGAAATGAGGTCAAGGTCACTTACGTACTGTCTAAGCATGATCTTCATAGAGAAGCATTAACATACAAATGTGCAACATCAGAAGCCTAACAAAAAACAGATCTCAAGTTATCAAGTGAACAGTAAAGTTCATGTCAGTTGTCCTGTGACTTTGGGAATGACGTCAAGCTCCCAAAATCAGTGGAGCATCACGACTTACACAAAATAGGTAGACACTTATCAAAGGTACATCTAGGGCCTGTATTTTTCCATTTGAAAATGAGTGTTTTTCCGTTTTGGGAAACTACAGATTCCGTTTCATTTCCGTTTCACTAATTCTAGGGCTCAATTTTAGCACTGGTTAATAAAAAAGGAAAAACAGTTGATCTTATCGCCTCTGGAAAAAGTTGATCCATCGACGAATGGCAAAGGGACTCCATATTGTTTACTATGTGCGTTGATAGCCTCCACCTACAGACGGCGCTATTATCATTGTACCTCTGTTGTGCATTATATCTATATGCCATGCAAATGAACTGTATATAGATATGGTAGTAATGGGGTCTATAGCGCCGGTGTCTGGCTGTCGTTCACTTTGCTACACGTGGTATCGATAACGCCGCCCACTCGTCAAATTTGGATCCAAGTCCGTGTGTTTTGCTTTATGCAATAACATATGTGGTGATTCTGAATTATTTGAGAGACAAAATTCACAAATTCCGCTTAATTTCCGTGGCATTTGCCCATTTCCGTTCCAAATCATAAATTCCGTTTCAGATCATAGATTCCGTAAATTCTGTCTGTTTTCCGCGATCGCGGAAAAGTACTGGCCCTATACATCACTAGCAAGTTTGACACAAACCAGGCCAAAATTATTTCAGTTATAACCAATAAAAGAAATTCCCATATTATACTTTCCTATTAAAACTCTTTAAAAGATTTTCCAGTTAAAAAAAAATTCATAAAAAATCCAAAAACCACTGGAGTGTAACCATTTGAGTCAACTTGGGAGAGATCAACCAAAGGTACATTGTCACCAAGTTTGAAGTCAATCTGACAGACAGTTTCTTCAGAGAAGTCCAAAATGGAAACTAGAACAGGCTGATTTTCCGACAGAAAACCAAATGTCTCCCGTGCGCCCTAGCTACTGTCACCCTTATTTTTATAAATAGGCATACCGATTCCAATGATCTACAGATATCGTGAAGGTTCACTCTTTATTGACATTTCAAAAACATCGATTTTTGACGAAATGCCCACCTGACCTTGAAAAATAGGTCAAGGTCATACATCTGCAGTCACAAGCAAGGTCTTACAAAAGTCTTACAAAGAAACATAATCACACAAAATATCAACCACTTTAAGACAAATCTTTCTCGAGTGCACTAACAATGATTTTTAAAAAGTGACCATGTGACCTTAAAAATAGGTCAAAGTCACCAATTTACAATCACACCTAATTGGTATTATGGTACATGAACATGCAAAATTGCAACCTCCTAAGCTGTGTCAATTTTAGATGACATGCCCATGTGACTTTAAAAAATATATCAAGGTCACCCATCTGCAATCCCAAGCAAGATCATATATAGGAACATCTTCACATAAAATTTCAACTTCCCAAGTCAAATCTTTCTTCAGTTATCATGTCCACATTGATTTTAGACGAAATGCCCATGTGACCTTGAAAAATAGGTCAAGGTCATACATCTGCAGTCACAAGCAAGGTCTTACAAAAGTCTTACATAGAAACATAATCACACAAAGTGTCGATCTCTTTAAGACAAATCTTTCTCCAGTGCATCTGCAATGATTTTTAAAAAGTGGTGATGTGACCTTGAAAATAGGTCAAAGTCACCCATCTACAATCCCAGCCTAGTTCATATTATGGTACATAATCATGCCAAATTTCAACCTCCTAAGTCAAATCCTTGCAGATTTATTGCGTCCGAGTCGATTTTACATGGCATGCCGATGTGACCTTGACAAATACGTCAAGGTCACCCATCTGCTATCCCAAGCAAGGTTTTATGTAGGAAAATCTTCACAAAAAATTTCAACTTCCCAAGTCAAATCTTTCTTGAGTTATCGCTTCTGCAATGCACGCAACAATGTGTTGGAAAAGAACAAGAAGAAGTGGAAGAAATAGATGCAAAAACAATATCCTCCCCCCCCCCCCGTTGCATGGGGAGACATAATTAGCATTAGAATGGTGTTCAAACAAATTAAGAACTACGAGTCTCTAGGACTGTCCCTGTGTGATATCAAAGCAATTGGGTGAGCCACAGCGGTTTTGGAGAAGAATATTTTTCTAAGATTTGCCCAAAAAAGAATAAAAAATTCATAAAAAAAAAAACAAAAATCACTGGAGCATGACCATTTGAACAAACTTGGTAGACACCCACCCAAGGTAGATCACCACCAAGTTTGAAGAGGATCCGGTTACCGGTTTTGGAGAAGTCGAAAGTGTGAATGGTGGACAATCAACGGCACAGACAGAAGGACGACAGAGCCTCCTAAAAGCTCAGCTGACTTAGAAAATGAGACAACTTGAGAATGATCTGACCTGTAGTAGTACTCCACCCAATGATCCATATGAGCTGTAAATATCGGCAGTTTTTATTTCATCACCGGAAAGGCATGCATGCATCAAATAGTGACACATTTTTTCTGTTTGTTATTCAGCGCATGCAACCGGTAGGCAATACCAGCAGAAGTCTGATTTGGACTCCCCCCACCACCACCATCAGATTTTGTGGGCAATATGTGCAACACATGCACCTTTCTGCAAAACATTGTAACAAGAAGAGTATGGAGTTATTTTGTGAAACTGGATTTTCAGTATTGCCCAAGCAATACTACGACTTCTAGCTGCGTTGGATTTCAGCCATGAAAACCTTAACCGTATCAATTGGCCAGTGCAGAACTTTAAGTTTGCAGTTTGTCATGGGCAATTGGGCATGCAAAAAAAAAAAAATCCTTAAAAATAGAGGACACAAAAACTCATTTTACAGGAATGAACATATGGTGAGGCAGTTGCTCTATAGCCATAACAGGGCTGTCCAACTGGAGCATTGCAGCAAAAATCTGCTACAAAGCTGTTGGAAAAATGCTGCAAGTAAAGACAATTTTGCTGCAGAGGTATTCAGCTGGACAGCAGTGCATAACCCCAGAGCATTGGTCTTGTTGCGTACACATGGCCTGGCCAAGCTGACCTAATTACCCACATATGAGTAGGAAGTCATTGGACGTTGTTGGTACATGTATTTTCCCAGAGGCAGCCAATATTGTGATGCAACATTTACAAAATTGGGAGCACCTTAGTGTACCAGTAACCTATAAGCCCCCAAAGATGGGCAGATCTAGTTAACAACAATTTTGACTTAGTATGAATTAGAAAATACCAATGGCAATTCTAAACGTTTGTCTAATGGCTGTACTATGTTTTGAAAGGCAATATTGTATTTTCTCATTGTAGTACATGTATGGCATTATGGCACAAAATGTTATTTCTCTTGTTTGGAGCTTGCTGCTTATTTTCCTTTAAGACCTATTAAAGCTCCACTTACTCCCTAGCAGGATTGAATCATTTGCTTTAGTCACAGTAGACCAAACTCAGATTTGCACCAGTCCACCTTTTTGCATACAGATTAAAATAATACTGGGACTAAATCTCATACTAAGTCTTAATCCTCCTTTCCACATACAACCCCACAGATGTCTCTCCTTTTCCACCTACAGAAATTAGAAGTCATCAAGCAATATTAGAAAATAAAAAAAAAATAAAAAAACAAGAGGCCCGTGGGTCTGATGCTCTGCTGACATATATAATCTGATGACCATCACCAAAAAGTTCCCTCTGCCATTGATGTCCAAGCTGTACCATGCTATTACAAAATCACCTCTTTCAACTTTGCAGGCATGGTGACCTATGAAAACTACATCAATGTCATTAACATTATATAACATATTAGCATTGGACATTATCTACATGTCCTACAAATTTGGCATATCTAGTTCAATCACTTTCACGATATGGGATTTCATATCTTTCAAGACATTTTAACAGACAATTTCTGTCCAAGTACAGGTGGCACCACAAGTATCATATACAACCGAGATTTTGACCTCCTCCACAATCCCACTAAATTTCATGAAGATTTATATAAAATTGAGGATGCTGTATTGATCACAAGTTTTTCACATTTTGACGCATATGCACATAATTATGTAGGTAGTGCCACCAAAATTTAAGTCCATGTAGATTTTTATACACTTTATAAGTTCGAAAAGTTATAAGGGTCTAAATCAAAAACTGTGGGGTGCAGAGCATTACCCTGTTCACAAGTTGACCCCTATAATCCAACTGCACATTTGACTTTGATCTTCAACAAGGATTAAAAAATTGTTACCCTCAAAATGTACACCCCACTTCCAGCTTTCCATCCATGGTCTGTTTGTCCAAATCATGTAACATATAATAATAACTGTTTGAGTTAATGAAGAAAAACAATTAATTTGGACAAGCACCAAAGTCCAGAATCATTGGGTCACAGTGACCCAAAAAGTAAGTCACCAATTACAGTTTAATGTACACTGTACTCAAGTGCAATTTTGATCTAGAGGCTCAATTCTTTCTGCCATTGGTGTCCAAGCTACACCCTGCCATTACAAAATCACCTCTATCAACTTTACATCTTGACTAGAGACCTAACAAAAAATATATCAAGGCCACTGAGATTATATAACATAGTAGCATTGGACATGATCTACCATTTAATTTGGCATGTCTAACTCAATTAGTTTTCAATATATGGAATTTTACATCTTTCACCACATTTTGGCTCATAATTTCCGTCAAGTTAAAGGTGGTGCACTAGTATCATAAGCTACTAAGATTCTGACCTGCCCCGCAATCCAACTAAATGTCATGAACATCTAACAAGCATCAAGAATGCTAGAGTGGTCACAAGATTTTTGCATCTTGACCCAAATATTACATATAACTGCAAGTGGCGCCACCAATAGCAAACTCCAAGCTAGATTTGTATGTACATTGTATACACTTGATAAGTCCTGACAGTTAGATGGAGCTATCTTGAAAACTGTAACTGGACTGTTTTGCGGTCACAAGCAAAAGTTTACAGATGGATAGATAGATATGAGTGATCGCATGATCTCTGTGACCTTTGGCTCAGTGAAAATGTGACTGATGTGATGGAAGATATGGTCACAGTAGGTCTCAGTAAATAATTAGTCATAAGCCAGGTCATGTTATCTGTCACTCCAACACATTCAACCTGATACACTGTTCAAAATGGGTTTTGCAAAACAATTTGTGCTGTATTTGATATAATACAAGTTTTGATCAACAAAATTTCGAAGCAATTGACAAGCTGTTTTTGAGAAGATTATAAGATTTCCCCCCCAAAAAAGGAACAAAAAAAAAAAATATATAAAAAAATCACTGGACCGTGACCACTTGCCCAAACTTGGTACAGCCCACCCTAGGCACATCGTCACCAAGTTTGAAATGGATCTGGTCGATGGTTTTTGAGAAGAAGTGGAAAATGTAAATTGTTGACGATGGACAGATGATGAATGATGGACCATAAGGTAAGCTCAGCTGACTGACAAGTCAGCTGAGCTAAATATATATTTACATACATGTATGAGACTGACCAGTTTCTTCTTTACCCAATGCTCAGGATGTGAGTGACAGGTACATACAAAAACTACAAGTGATTAAGACAGCTGAAATAATAATAATAATCTAAGAAAGGGGTACATTGGCAATTTCTCTGCCACAAAAACTAGAATCAGTTTTAAAACTGAAGAATCATGTCCCTAAATATTGAGTATTTCCCCCAATAAGAATTTGCAATTGGCAGTTTAGAGCAGATGTGGAAAAGAACTTGCCAGAGCTGTCTCTCTTTCACCATGTCAAAAAAATTTCTGCCTTTCCGGGATCTGTACATGGCTGCCCACAGTGGACAACATTGTCGGGATTATGCCACAAAAATACCAGTACCAGGGAAGGTTGCTTGCCACCCCTGGAATGGAAGCCCATCATCAGCTAAACATTGTAACCTGGGAAGTGCCTCCACAAAATCAAACGGCTGAGAATTTGAAATCAATATTTCAACACACCTATGGAGAGTTCCGAACCAAATTGAAGCTCATGCTGATCTCTGTGGAACTCATGTGGTACAATGACAGCGCTGACTGCGATACAGCATGATACGGGCCAAATATACAACACTTAGATATGTATAAGATGGAATGTGCCCACCTAATTTGTGCACAATAAATGTTCTAATTTTTTATGTTATTCAACGTGAAAAGAATAGCTTTCAGCTGAAAGCCTGAATACAAAATCGACAATGGCAAAATACAATGGAAACAACTTCAAACTAGAAAACAAAAAGACTGGCCTGAGTGCATTCAGCATTTGAAGGATCAGAATGCTTTGAATAATCCTTCAAGAGTTGTGTGCTAAACAAAAGCTTACAAATTAAACTTGTTATGGCAGCAATATCTATAATACTTTACACAACATTCAACATTTTAATTTATTTAAATTTTGCATATGTATACTAATTTGCTATGCAAGATGCAAGTGCAGGTTCCTAAAATACCCTTGAGTATGCTGTAGGTCTATGGTGGAAAATTATGCATTTACCCATACACTATCTAGAAAGAAGCATATGATACAAAAATTTGCCACATGTCCATGGTCTCGAGACCTTATCACATGAAAACCATCTTTTTGAACTCAAAAAAAGAAAGAGTTGAATAAACAGTCTGTGCAAAAAGTTTTTTTTTCCTCTTATCAGTCATTTCACTCAAATTTCAAAAATCCCAATACGTCAACATGTAACTTGCTAGCATTTTCTATTGGTCCGGGGAAATTTTTATTGTTAAAAACAGACAGACCGGTACTTTTCGCATAGACTGAATAAAGTGCCCATACAATAAATATGTTGTTCTTTTACACCTCACCTCTGATCACAACATTTGGTTTACCATGGTTCAATATGCAGCTATTAAATTTCCCATTACTGCTGCTTTTCTGTGACTGTTGATTATGATGGACAGAACTAATGTTTTAAATAGGCTAAATATGCACAAACAGTACATGGCCTGTTTTAATTGACTACAACATTAATGATGTTATACCTTTGAAAACCAGATTCTGATTGTTGCACATGCTATTAAAGCTATTTACTTAGGTGAACTGACCTGTCATCAGTTCATGTGGCCCATGACAAAGAAGCAGGACATAGAACTGGTTGGGAAACAAGAGGCCCTTGAGCCTAGTGCTCTGCTGACATATATATGCCATTACAAAATCACCTCTTCCAACTTTACAGGCATGGTGATCTCACAAAAATTGGTCAAGGTCACTGATATTACATAACATTCTTTTAGTATTGGACATGGTCTATATATCCAATAAATTTGGCAAGTCTAATCCAATGACTTTTCCACATATGGATTTTTGGCTCATAATTTCTGTCAATTATAGATGGTGCCAATAGTATCATTGGCAACTTAGACTTTGACCCCTCCACATAATTCCGTGAAGATCTGCCAAAAATAAAGATTTGTACTGAGTGTACACAAGATTTTCACATTTTGTCCCCTATATTGCATAATATTTTAGATGTCGCCACCAACATTGAAAGGGGCCTAGATTTTCATACACCCTATATAAGTTCTGAAAGTTATATTGGGCAAGCTTGAACACTGTGGATGGTATCATGCTAACGAGCAAAAGTATACGGACGGACTGACAGACATGAGTGAAATTTGTCAGAGAGCTAAAATATGAACATTTTATTTTATAATTAGATAAAAGTATTAATACACTGGACCAATCACATCATAAATTTGTGACTGAAGTCTGTGGCCCTGAGATTCTGACCCTCTAATTCACTTCCATCCATCATAAAGAACAGTTTCACTGAAAATGGATATTATGTCATTTAAAAGTAATTAATTGTGTTTTTTATTGAAACCTGTACATCTATATGTAGAATGACTTTTAATACAGACTCTCACAACATTTGGGATCATTAAAAAAAAAAAACAAAAAAAACATGCATTCTTATGGTAAGTTTAGGAGATGAGTGGGTCATTTGGCAGATTTTGTTTCATCTGCTTAGTGTATATGTTACAGGCCATGTGCCTTTACTCGCACAGGCCCACCACTGCAACATATCAAGCTGACATGAACCGCCCCGCAAGAAATGGGGCATTTTTGGGAAGAAAAAAGGTCAAATCCACCTTGGATTCTAAAGGAGTGCTAACATTACAATAGTAAGGCCAGCCTTAAAAATATTTTTGTTTCCAGTCTAACACAAATTTTATGACCTCCTAGGGCTGGGAGGATTTTGTTTTTTTACACTCTTATGAAATACAGATGAGGCAGGGAGGATTTTACTTCTTTTTCTTTTTTGTTAGCTGTAAGTTTACTGCCAAATTAAGGGTAAACAAGCAGATTTCACCATTAAAAATGAAAACACAAATTAAAAAGGTAAAAAAAATACAAAAACAAAAACAAAAAACAAAAAAAAAACAGATTCTGCATCATTCAACCTGACAAAAAGTCAGTGGGAAGCAAACATTTTTATTTGCTTCCTGTTGAAATGTCATACAGCACTTTTTGGTTATGTTTTCAAGTCAGTTGGGCCGGCTACCAGAAACGAACATATCTTTATGGTTGGCCTAACACTTAACAGGCTATTAATATTATGTTCCGAAGACGAAGTGTCAAAATTGTTCCATCCCTTGCTTGTTTTCATGAAGTGTGTCATACCATGTAAACCGTGTGCCTGATGCAGCAGAGTATGTTTTGATAATTCCATCTGTTCTGGTAATGCCCATGATATAAAGAACAGATGTCACCATTTCTGTGATCCAGTGTGAAGAATCTAACTGCATCATAACATGCATGGCAACTGACACTTACAACACAACCTTTGTGACCCGTTCGCTTGTCATATGCAAATGATAAGCGGGCCAGAGCGAAACCGCATTCATTTTTGCAAGAAATACACAGCAACATTTCATGTAACTGTTGATACATATGACGATGCGCTATTAGTTTCCACTCACCGGTGAGGAGGGGTTGGATAACCCCATTTTGCTCTGTTCGCTGTTCAAAATAAGGGGACACAGGTCTCAGCTGTCCGTCCGTCGCCATCTTGCAGTTTTTTTTATATTCTAGGAACCTCTGTCCTTACTCTATTTAACATGACTGGGATCACTGTCCTTAATGAAATAGAAAAATTAGTTTACTTACTTTTTAAAATGATTTTTTAAACGCTATCGGATTTTTTCTGGAATTACTTCGTGATTTATAATGTGTCTGAGATGTTAGTCGAGAACTACACGGAGTCGAGATTACAACATAACAAACAACATGGCGGAACTTGGTGAGGAGGGTGCGGATCGCCGACCCGCTCGAAGCTTCGGTGGCCACTCAGACACTGACCGCGAAAAGTCATCAGATACAAATCGCTTAAGGTGAGCTTGGGGGACATTTGTTAGATATTTTCGACACGATTGCATTATTTCTTTGCTTGTTGAGATATGTTATGTGGCCAACATTTGCAGTCAGTTGCAACTTGCACCATGCAGACCATACATGTGTTGGAAGTGGATGTGGAAGTGACCCGACGCGTCTGACCCGATAATTGTAGCAAACTTTTCTTTAGGCTACATTGTCAGCCTCTGTTCAATGTATACCATTAGGCTGCTTTTATTTTGGACTAAACTAGAAATGTCCAAGATAGTCTAGTGCTGGCAAGTTACTTATTTTCTTTACCATGTTTACTCAGTCGTTGTGTGTACGTGACATACATACATCTGGGACTGTGTGACAGTGTTGCAAATTCCCGTTCGTTCAGTTAAAGTGTTCAAAATCATACCTAGCCGGAACACACCAGACATTGGCTGCATCAACAGAACATACAACAGCATCTAATATTTGACTCATTTCAAATGTAAGAGTTACGATTTTTTATTGTAATTGATATCATCATCTTGTGAAAATAGATTGCTGAGAGCATACAAATCTTTGCACAAAAACTGAGATTATAATCACTACATATAGTGTCAGTGTAGACTATAGTAAATATAACAAGAAATAGAATAAAAGTAAATAAAATAACTATGTCCATATTCGTGTCTACAGATTGTATCACAAGTAACAGATGCCACACCTAGGGACGAAATACATTGAAAAACATATATGCTGAGAGCATATGTGTTTTCAATGTAGTATGTTTGGTACATGATATTCTGTGGCTAAGCCTAGTTGGCAGTACTTTGTCAAGGAGAAAACAAGCAAAACTTGGTCAGACCAACTGACAACTGGTGAAACTCACTGACTGCAGCAGTCACATAATATCTCTTATAAATTATATACATTTGCTTTTAATGAGGGTTTTTTTTTTTCTTTCTTTCTTTTTTGACATGAAAAAGATTTGAATAGTCTAGGGTAACCATAAAAAACACATGTCTGAGACAGTTAAGCCAGTGCTTGTACCTGTGTCTGTGAACCTTCAAAGTGACACAGATTTTTCAATAAAACCTTCTCCGTGAACAGCATTATACACAGATTTTTCAATAAAACCTTCTCAGATGGCATTGAAACTCAGAAAAAAAAAACAATCTGTCGCACATTCGCATTGGCTCTAGTTTCTTGGGTCAACCAAATGCATTTCACTACACAACCATTGATCATTTAAATAAGTATTTGGTAATTACCCTTGCTAAATGTCACTAAGCATAAATGCTAGGTGGAAAAGGTCAGGTTCACTTTGTATCGCTGACTACTGCTTGCTTTCACTAAGCAAAACTCAGTTTCAACTTAACACTGTACCATTTGGTCATAACACTGAGGTAATATTTGTTTATATCAAACTGTGGTATATGTATATTAAGCTCACTGAATTCCCATATATCAAAGTTGGCAGTCTGGCCACCTGCCCCAAGTCTAGTAAACTGTGACCACTTTTGTTGTGGGTACTCCTAACCTACAATATCTGAGAGGCATCAGCAATCATAAATAACTGCGAAGTTAATTTTGGATGTGCATGGGGGCCACTGGGGGCATGCTCATTCATCTACAACAAGAATCCATATCTAAACCCACTGACGGCTTTCATTATACTTTTATGGTGCCACAAAATTAATGAAGTACAATATTTGATAACCGCATTTGTATTATTTCAATTGATGGTGAACATTGTAAAGCGCCGGAAGCTTCACATTGCTTCATGTATGTACACATTTATTGGCTTATGTAGATCATGTAGGTTCTCAAGGTTTTGTAGGTGATAGCATTGAAACAGTGTGATACATTTATATGTTTGAGAATTTGGCAAAAATGTGTGTATAAACATGTGGCAAGTTTGTATTTAGGGTTGCTGGTTTTTTGTTTTTGTTTTTATCACCTGAGGGTAGTATACAGTAGCTTAGAATCAATTCAGATTTTATACAGTCATTGTCGTAACATGATATGTTTTCTATTGAAATAACTTTCTGTTTCTTCTCAATTCAAGATCATTAAGTTAAAATGCTGTTTATGATAGGGTTTCCCCATGCACCATCCTTGATAGAACCATTGATGACCATTACCATAACAGAGAGAAAGATCACAGGGTTAAATAACACACCAACACTTATATGTACATGTATGCATCAGGAGTATTCAGTCTCTGACTGCAGGTAAGCTAGCAAACAAATTTAAGGCCATTGTCTTGAAAGGGCGGTCTTAAAAATTAGTGCGGTCCTTCACGAGAGATGGTCTTTCGAGCACCACTGTACAATATACCACTACAAGTACATGTAGTGAGAACAAATGACTCCAGAAAAACAAGCATGTGGGCTAAATCTGTATGTTCTAATGATATATTCATTTGCAAGTAATTTTGGGGCAAGTTGTGTTCAAAGAAACTAGTTGATTTGAGTATTCACCAGCCCTCTGGGCATGTGGATTTTTGAAAAACTATCTTACTTTGGTAGAGTTTATCAAAATTTCACTATTTTGGTTTCTAAGTTTCATTCTCCATCTACCAGTATTTATACACTTCGGGTAAAAATCTCTGTTACAGAGTTCCAGGAAGTTATACCTATATTAAATGAGTACTGCAAGAAGCATATCACTCCTTTGTGTGATTGATATGGAGTTAACGTTTTCCGGAATGAGGTCAAGTTCACTGGCCTGCCACATCAAGGAAGCTACATCTCTCAGTGCGTGATCCTTGATTCAACAGCGCTGTATTTGTACTGGCATAATGACTGAAAGTGTTAGACTTGACGTAGGGTCAATGGTAATGTGACTCATATATCTGCAGAACACAAATGAAAAAATGAAGAATGTGCATGCTTGTCTATTTAAATTTTTTAAATGTTTTTTTAATGTCAATCAGTTAAGCTCCTGTTTTAATAATAATTTAATGCCAATCCATAAGTTGAGTGTCGCAAAGAGTATCGTTCTGGTTTTAGTCCTGATTATGTGACATAAGGCATATCTGTGTGTGTTAATTAGATTAGATAAGAGATGACGTCATCCTGTCACCTGTTACTTTATGTACTGACAGCTAAATGATTAGACGTCTTGGGTCATATACATGATATATCAGTGCCATGTCCCCCCCCCCCCCCCCCCGCTTCTTTTTTTTTTTTTTTTTTTCATGCTATGTGGTCATTTACTGTCTGCAGAGACCACACTTGTTACAAGAAAGCAGTCTCAAGATAAGTAAATTCGTACGCAGAAATCTTTCATCAAAGGCCATCCCTAAGTATGATCAAATTTTGCTCTCTCACTTCAGTCTTTCCTATGAGGTATAAATACTGTGAAACCTGTACGAGTGAACACTTTTTTTTCAGTCCCCTATTTTCCCCTGTTGTATTTAATATGGAGTGTATCCTGAGTGAACTTGTCGTTATTGAACACCTCAGATCTGTGAACAGTGAACACTTTTTTGGTTTCAGACAGCAAATTTACCTGCGATTAATGAATACCCTGATCGACCCAAAAAGGGAAAGTGAATTTTTACCTCAGCTTACTTGTCAGTCAGCTGAGGTTTTGTGAGGGTCCATCGTCCGTCTGTCCACAATTCACGTTTTCGACTTCTTCTCAAACACCATCGGTCAGATCCACTTCAAACTTGGTGGATATGTGCCTTGGGTTGGTCTCTACCAAGCTTATTCAAATGGTCACGCTCTGTTGATTTTTGGATTTTTTATGAATTTTTTTGTTCTTTTTTGGGGCAAACCTTAAAAATTCTTCTGCTCTGAAACCACTCACCCAATTGCTTTGATACCATACATAGACACTCCCGGGGACACCTAGTTCCCTATTTGTTCACCAGGTGGCGCTGTAATTTTTTTAATGATTTTTTGTATGGTTTTGCTTTTTTTTTAACTTGTTCTCAAAACCGTCCCTCAGATTAAGCTGAAATGTGATGGATATGTTGTTGTCGAAGGGTCAAACAGTTTACTAGGTGGCACTGCTTTGGATTCCTGATTTTTAAGGATTTTCAATTTGGGTACTTATCGTTCAGTGCAGCTTTCCTATTGATTACTATGTAAGTCAATGGGCATTCTAATGCTAATTCACAAGACAACTGACACAAAATTTACCATTAACTTGAGATCTGTTTTGAGTTAGCTGCACATGTTAATTATTCTGTATGAAGGTCATGCTTGGACAGTACATGAATGACCTTGACCTTGTTTTTGGGGTCACAGTGCAATATACATGAATTTTACTCTTCATTATAACTTGAGAACTACTTGAACTTTGATGTTGTACATGTAAGTGTTCTATAAAGGTCAGACTTACTCAGAACATGGTTTCCTTGATCCTTTCCCAAGTTCACAGAGCTGCAAGTGTGATGAATGTCAAAATCAGCTGAGGCACGGGCTGTTCACACAGCCCTCTTGTTCTTGTGTATATTGGATGCTAATTGGGTAAAATAGGATTATTATCTCCAAAACATCTCAAACCATCAACCATGCTGTGTATTATGTCTCCCAGTGGAAGCCAGGGGACATATTGTTTTAGTGCCCGTTTCTTCTGCTTCTTGTTGTTGTTGTTGTTGTTCATGTTCTTCAACACTTGGTTTCTGTGCGATAAGTCTTGAAGGTCTTGACGGAATTTGATGAAAATTGGTAGGATTATGTATCTAGGCAAGACCTAGGTTGGGATTGTATTTGGGTGACCCTGACCTAATTTTCAAGGTCACAGGGTCACTTTTGTGAAATTGGTTTCCGTGCGATAAGTCTTGAAGAACTTGATGCAATTTGATGAAACATGGTAGGATTATGTATCTAGGCAAGACCTAGGTTGGGATTGTATTTGGGTGACCTTGACCTAATTTTGAAGGTCACAGGGTCACTTATGTGAAATTGGTTTCCGTTCGATAAGTCATGAAGAACATGATGGAATTTGATGAAACTTGGTAGGAGTATGTATCTTGGCAAGACCTAGGTTGGGATTGTATTTGGATGACCATGAGCGAATTCTCAAGGTCACAGGGTCACTTATGTGAAATTGGTTTCCGTGTGATAAGTCTTGAAGGACTTGACAGAATTTGATGAAAATTGCTAGAGTAATGTATCTAGGTGAGAGCTAAAATAGGATTGTAATTTTCAAGCAAACTTGGTCATTTGTAACTTGTTATCACCTGTAGTTTATTCAGAGACGTCAGTGTTCCACCGGGAGACATTTGATTTTCTGTTGGAAAATCAGTCTGTTCTAATAATCTCATGTAATTGAGATGAGGTTTATCTATTATCCAAGGGTATCTACACTGCTGTGAAGAAGCTGTTTGTCCAAGATCTAACAGAAAGTCCCCTTTGAGTAGAATTGTACAAGGTCCCAATCAAGCAGCCTAATGCATCACATACACAGAGTACTGTATAAACTTCAAGTATTTTTCTTTTTTGTTCAGGCTACTGATCTGCGTGTACTGGTCATTTAGACCGTTGACACTGCTGCTAGCTTACAATGTGTCACAGGCAATTTTAACAACTTAAGTGTGAACACGAATGAAAGGGTTATGCTCATTTGGGGTACTAATACAGCAGTAATCACTATTGTTTTCAGTGAGAATATAATTCAATAACAAAAGGCACTATGATCCAGTGCATATGTGTGAACATCTACACACAGTAACATATCTCATATTGGTCTCACCATGTCTGTATGCAAGCAGCAGACACTGAGTGTGATGCTGTGGAGGAGCAGGTCTATACCCCGGTACCTAGCATTGACTGTGCCATGAACAGTTTAAAAAATGTGATGCTTTATCTAAAACATAACCCTGAACTGGAAACAGCCTCTGAAAAGTGCCTGGATTTAGAAAGCCAAATGAACAAACGTGATTAGAAAAAAAAAAAAAAAGTTGGTGCTAGACAAACATGCATCACCGACTTTTTCAAGTAAATCTATTTGCAATACCTGAGACTAGGATTCCTGTCTCTGACAAAACTGATTGTACCGTGACAATAACTGAACATTTCTATTTCTTCGGTTGACTTTTTAAACAAAGCTATGAGACCGAAATTAGAATGCACATGTGTCTGTGCATCATTTAAATTAAGATTTTAAAACAATATACAGTGCAGGTGTACATGTTATTATCTTATCTGAACCTGTACTATGAACATTTGGTAATTATGGTTTGTTTGACAGGTATTCTTCTTTGATATGAAGCTCTGCATTTACAAGCAAAACTTCACATATTTAGCTAATTCATCAATTGCCACGTTCATATTTATTCATTATTATGTGGGTTGTCTTTGCTGAATATTTAGCTTAGGCAAGGAGCCGCTACTCAGAGAGACGTGTACGGGTAAAAGGCTCCGAAACATGTTGAGTAGTTACCCGCTGAAGACCCTTTAATTTATTTGGGCTTATACAGCCTATGTCAAAATTTTACAGAGGAACGTGTGCAATATAGACAATAGTAATTCCATATATATACAGGTTAGACAGGGACAGGTTAGCTTATGGAGAGTAAAGAGTTCGAACTGCGGAATAGGATATTGACTACTAGGAAGTGGTTCTGGGCAAAAAGACACAAATACAATTGATAATGTTTGGCTATATTTGGTGAGGACAAGACTTAGAAATACATGTACTGGAGAAGTGATTAGTTGTGGTTGAGGACAATCTTGTGTAGTTTAGATAGACATAATTCCTTTTCCATGATTAGATTTGACCTTTTCTTTTTAATGTGGACAGGGCTTGAGATACAGGCATTTATTGCAGCATTTAACTGCATGTAAATGCAAGTGAATAAACAAGTATTATCAGTGTATATGTGTATGTATACAGTGGTACCTCTTTTAAGAGACTGCCCCTACAGCAGGTCAAAATGCAGTCTCTCAAAACAGGTGGTCTTTCATTAGAGGTACAACAACATGGAAAAGATAGCGCAGTGTTCTGAGAGAGCGGTCTTAAAAAGATATGCGGTCTCTCATTAGAGGGGTCTCTCAAGAGAGGTACCACTGTACTTCATGTCATGTTCATCAATAAGCCAACCCTGACATTAGTGAACACTTTTTGCTGGTCCTAAAAGCGTTCACTAAAGTCAGGTTTTACTGTAACATGAAAAGCACTAAGTGAGGAATTTTGAAAAGATATAATCTTTCAAGGCAGGTGGTCTCTCAAAAGGCAGGGACCACTGTGTCTCTGATTGCAAGGCAGTCTTTGTTGGCTGATGAGCCCATGTGTAGACATAATATTGAGTGTCAGGAAGTTTCCCACACATTTGCAAGTATTTCTTTCAAACTTGGTCCAGTACATGTAACTAGAGAGAATGTGTAGATGCACATGAAGGCAGGAAATCCTGATATCTACAACTACTACATCTCCAATTCCAAGCTTATGTTTAGACTTACTCCTTGTCTGTACATTCATTTGTCTGTAAACTCAAATTTTGTGTGCACCTTAGTCACATTTTTGCATAGATTTGTTTCAAACTTATTTTATACACAGCAACTACATGTGATGTGTCACTTTGCACAAAGGCACAGATTTCAGATGCAACTAGATGTCTTTTAAAGACCAGACAACCGGCTATAGGCTAAAAAGCTAGAAACTGAAAAAAAACCCAAGTTTTTCAATTCAGTGGGACATACATCTGCTGCATTTTAGTACATGTAGGGCCCATCAAGGAATGAATGATGAAAAATGCTTTCCTCTGATAACATTCATTGCATTTTTGGTTCAGAATGTGATCTTGAGCTCAACAGGGCTGATCCAGCTGCATTGACTGTGCCCTTCTTGCCAACCTCTGTACAGAGGTTTCCATTGTAAACATGGTAAAAACCACTGTTCTTGAGGGAATGCAGGTATCTACACCATTTTAAGACCATTCAAGATGTCAGACTCTGCTTCTATGAAAAGCTAACTGTAATTTGAAGACCACCTGTCACATAAGACCAAATTTGCAGGGCAGAAAGAACAGTGTCACTATTATATAACATTTAATACAGTCGTGCTTGCTATTTAAAACATTACCTACTGCCAGCAATATGTGGTCTGGTTTTGCTAGTGGTCTTAAAATACAGGTTAATTTATCAGGGAAGTAAACCCAAGTTTCATTAAAGGATGGTCTCAAAAGCTATGCAGGCTGTCACAAAAAGTGGTTTTTAGAACATGTATCACTGCATGAAGCCTGGTTAGTACTTTATCCATAAACAGGTTACCATATGCTCTGCGTTTATAAGCAAAACTTCACATATTCAGCTAATTCATCATTTGACACGTTCATAATTAATTATTATTATGTGGATTGTCTTTGCTGAATATTTAGCTTAGACAAGGAGTTGCTACTCAGAGAGACATGTACAGGTATAGGCTCCGAAACATGTTCTGAGTAGTTACCCGCTGAATACCCTTTAATTTATTTGGGCTAATACAGCCTATGTCAAAATTTTACAGAGGAACGTGTCACTGTGCAATGTGGACAATAGTAATTCCAGATGTATGTAGATTAGACAGGGATATGTTAGCTTATGGAGAGTAAAGAGTTTGGACTGTGGAATAGGGTAATGACTACTAGGACGTGGTTCTGGACAAAAAGACACAAATGCAACTACAACATAATATTTTTTTTAAGAGAGAGACAGAGTGATAGGACTAAAATGTAATTATATGTGTTCAGCTGCTACTGTCAGAATACCATGTGAACTTTAATTTTAGCTGCGAAAATGTAAACACTGGGCAACAGAAAAGTACATGACCAGGAACAGTGAAATTGATGATCACACAGTTCACGAAACACGCAGGTGGTAGTTATTCTGTGCAAAACACAAGTATTATCCACTTGGGAAACACATGTAAGAGGGCATGTAAATACCCAGTGCATTGTGATGCTGTGTTTTTGTCACAAGCATTATACATGGACATGAATTCCATGTAGATCAAAATACAATCGTAAATTTGAAGACCTCTGCATATTGTCATCATAGATACGTTTGTAGGGGTTGATACCGTGGTGTAGTATAGACCCATATCTTTTTGGATTACAAAACAGACCAAGACTATATTAGTCACTCTCCATGGCACAGAATGTTGGCGTATACTTTCCTACCTACTTGTTTGGTGGAAGAAACTGAAGGTCTCAGAGAAAACCACCAAAAGATCATCTATTTGGAATCTTTGAAGACCTGTGCATATTGTCATCATAGACACTTTTGTGGGAGTTTACACTGTGGTCCCAGCTATAAACACAATGCCACCTACGGGAGACCGTGCGTCTCTCAAGGATTCTTACTTGTGAGACTCTTGCAGGGTCTGCCTGAGAATCGGAGAGCACATACAGGTAGTGTTACTATAGTGGTCCCCTGCCCGTTAGGCCCCTCACTCACCAGAGACCACCACTCTTAAAAGAGCACCATTCTGACACAGAAAGTGTGTCATTCCCATTGTTGTTCCTCTGTAGAGTGCTCACTCATCTTGTAAAGCCTCTTTCGGGCTGTATTTGGGGTGACCTTATAGGAAGGGGACTGCTATATATCATACTTAAAAATAAAAAAGTAGAGGAGGTGGTAAAAAGGATGAAGATGGTGAGGGAAAGATGAAGGGTGAGCTATCTTTAAAACACTGGATTTGTTTGTATTTTCATCTAAAATTTATTTCCCGGAATTTTAAGACCACCTGCCGTATGAAACCGCTTTCTTTATTCAGTAGAAAGTGGCAGTTACAACCATACAGGACTAAATGGGTAATGTCAAGATCGACAGATTCATGTGGTTTCTCAGTAGAGGGCTCTGCAGGCAGGCAGACTTGGTTTGTGTGTTTCCGTTAGTTTCCATTGTAATTAGCACCTACATGTATGTAACTTAGAAATTGCTCTCACTAAAATCACCAAATTATTTGTGGCAAATGATTATATACATTTAACAAACTTGTACTTCTGTAAATTTGGTAACTTTTGCTGCAAAACTATTTAGTGTATTGAATGTAACTTTAATGTAGAATCTTATGGTAATACACACCTCCAGCCCACAATAATTGTGTGTATTGAGTTGTGTATTCAGCCATGTACACATACATTTGCTAATTCTGCCCCCTCCTATTGGTCACGCAAAGCAGCCTTGTGATCTTTTGAAAGAGGCAGGCTAATAATCTGTAAGAAGAGTTCGTTGTCAAGTAGAGTACATGTAGACCTGCCTTTAATTTGAGAGACCCCTTGTCTTTTATGGCCGCATTTGTCAGACTGTCGACTGATGAAATATTTATTCTTCACAACCGAAATATGCAAACCGTAACAGATTCTTGCTCCCAATTTTCCATGCGTCAAAATTGTATGATGAATCAGCGTCAAGTGCCGTCTTGGTTAAAAAGCCAAGATAAACTTTACAGGGGCAGTTGTTCTTACATAACTTCTAATGTAGGACACTTGTTTTATTATGTAAACAGGTAGACATCAGGGGCAGGGGCAGGTCACAGTTTTACCTACAATTTATCTACTCGAGAACGTGTAAACAGAGTTGCAAATGTAGGTACCAGCGGTTATTAGTCTATCCATTGGCACACATGGACTGCAAAATCAGTTTATAGCCTGTGTGGATTGTTTAAAAATTAAATGGCTCATTGATCATATTGATGGTACACTATGGAGGCTGGTCTGATGGACCACCCCGAGCTATGACCAAATTGTGTTGTCTCGTGACAGCTGTTCTCTCATGTGAGGTATTAACAGGAAAAGTACCTAGCACATTCTCTTAAGAAGTTGGCGTTTCATCATAAGGCAAGAGTGATCACTTTATAGTGAATTCACAAATTTATAGGGACCATTATTGTGGTCGTTTGTACATGAATCATATCATGTAATATCCGTAATACCTTAGGATGATGACTTGATTTGTATGCAAATGTTGAAATAGGGTTTTAACAAAACTTTTGGGATTTCATAGCATTGAAGTGCCTTGGGAAGGCATTGGCATTATTGCTGCCAAATTTTGAGAAAAAAAACGAGGAATTTATAAATATTGAAAAAGTAGTCATCAGTGTTTGTGTCCTCATTAGAGGACCAGAGGTCACAATATGGTACAGCTGAGTCACCGTGGTCCTTCCAGGGGGTTCTGTTGCTGCAAAAAAAGTTGTTCTCCTATTTACATGCAGACCAACAGGAGTTACTCTGTTTGGTGTTCCATGGCGAAGGCAAGTGATGGAGAGACACTTAAAGATTGATTAGTTTCAGATATCATGCATGTATTGCATCATATATTGATGCAAATTGATCTCTCCTTGGTAATCAAAACATGTTTGGATGAGTTACTCAACAGACTTTTGTGTTGGTTATGTAAGCAGATTCAAGTCTGTACTGGTCCAAGCTATGGTTTGAGAGTTTTGATTCAAACACTCGTGCTCCCTGTGTACATTTCTGGAGGCCCAGCTGTTGTGAATGTGGTTCATTCATACAAGCAGTATAAATATTTGCATTGGCATCCTTTGTGACGGTTGTAGTCGTATGTAATTAGGAAAGGAAAATAATTGGATTAAATGGTATTTTCATGACACTGTTAATTACAGGTAGTTGTTTCAGTGCAAAAAGCATAAACACCTTTAGCATGATAAATATTAAAATTTTCGATGAATAGAACTGAAAAATTACATGGGCCTATTAATTTAAAAGGCCTCTTATGACCCATGGATATCATAGAAATACTAAAAATAATTAATTTTGATGCATGTGTAATCAATATATATATATATATATATATATATATATATATATATATATATATATATACATATGTGTATATATAGATATGTAAACATAAATACATACATATGTATATCAGAAGCAGTTGCTGGAAGGTAGGGTTTTTTTCAATCATGGTTGGTGTGTGTTCCTTAATAACCAATAACTCCGCTTATGCTAAATACCAGACCTAAGTATTATGTATGTAAACCAGTGTGCAGAGTATAATATAATTTGTTAACTAAGTATTGCAGCAGTACCTGCTTTATGTAAACACCCCTTCTGCCAAGAATAAGTGATCGCATACAACTGGTGGCCTTTAACCAAAGATAAATTTACCAAATAATTGGCTCCTGTGTCCGCATAAATGTGGTGACAAATACATGTACGTTGTAGGTGGTGGTCTCTGGTGGCTGTGGTCACATACAGCATGCACTGCTCATTGCATCATAATAAGGACAGACCAGTCTCTCTAGAATGATATAATAGTTATAGTTTACTGCTGTGCATGATAGTATTGAAGAGGTCTGTCCCTCATGTTGTGAGATGGATGTACCGTAGGTGTGGAGTTCCAGGGGCAAACTGTTAATATACAGCATAATACAGTAAAAGCTGTTTCGAGAGACCAGCCCTAAGGCAGGCCAACCAATCGGATGCCTAGAAATTTTATGAAAATGGGATAAAACGAATTTCCATGTTTGTTATCAGTTGAACTTGTGATTTGTATTTCACAGGTAGTTTGGTCCAGTGTTCAGTATCTTGAAAGACCACCTGGCTTAAGGAGGTTAATCAGGGCCCATTCAGCTTGTTCCATGCAGTCACTGGCTACGTTACCTTTTATGAGACATGATTAAGGCACCACTTTTGGGTCTGCGCTAGTGGTGGTCTCAAAAGAGCAGGTCCACCACAAGAGGTGTCTTATGGTTGATATAGAATATTTTGTTAAATTCACAGTATTGCACAAAAATATCAACCTGCTCCATTGCACCAGCTGCATAAATTTATAAGTAAATCAACCTGAGAACTTTTAAGGTTTGATCACTGTAACTAAACACGTATGACTCACCAGACATGTGCTCATACAAATCTTGTAGGAAGTTTTAATCTAAGCCGGCAATTAATGTCAAATCAGGCAAGCCATAGAGATAAATGTTTTTTTTTTTCTGTTTGATCAGATCTCGCCATTATCATCAGAAATCTGAAGTTCTGGTGTTCCACTTGACCTACTGTGCCAAATCTCCGACTGGTAAACTCATTCATTGCCAGATTCGGCTTAAAGTCGGATGTGCTCCGACTGGACATAATGTTACAGGATTCGGATTCTTTGTAAAATGACCCGTCAGTCCACGACCAGCATGCGTACAATTGCGCACACTGTAATTGAGTAGTCCGGGTCAACAGCTTTCTTCAGTGTGCTTTGGGCATAACTTGTGCTGAAGAAAGCTGTTGACTTAGTCAAAGTGTGTGTCCCTGAAAGAGTTACAGAAAAAATCCCACAGGCCCTATGTTAATACTGTTTTACATGTAACTAGTGTCCTGGTGATTTTGTATTTACAAGGAAAGAGATCAGTAATGCCCTGGTTGTGTGGGAGCAGTAAGCTGGTATGCACTCATTGTTATCAGGAGATTATTTAAGTGTGTACAGTAGTCCCCCTGTGATCAGACCACCCAAGTGCATCAGAAAGGTGACATTATGAGAGGCTTGGTCGCTATTGACAGTAAAGAAAATTGGAAAATGCTGCACATAGACACTGCCTGGGAGAAGTTAGCTCAGTGCATGGGGTAGCCAGTTGTCAAGGCCACAGACCACAGTTATAAATCCTTCTATTTTTCATATTAACATTTTTCAGTCTAAAAAATCAGCATTTTGGTATTTTAAAATTCTGTGAACGGCATTTAACAGATAAAAATGTCAGAATAACGTGGATGGATTTTTGTCATATAATCCCCAGCTCGTTAATTTGTGATAATTGAAATGTAAAACAACACCTGGATGTCAGCTTTATACAGGTGTATGAAATGTGCTCTTGCCAGGATCACATCATTGTTCTTCCCCACCATAAAGTTCCCACTTGGCCTGGAAGACAGTGTATCTATATGACCACCAATGAAGCAACTCCTTGATGCAGCAAACCTGACTTAGCTAACTTTATTTAAACAGAAGCTACAGCATGCTGAAAACACAGTATTTTCACAATTACAGACTATCTCCGTAGGGATGCGCAACCAATCACAACTGTGGTCTGTAGCCTCAAGGGGACCTCAAAAGAAGGGGATCACTGTGTAGTATTATGATGATAACCTAAGTTTGTGTTCCTGTATGTAAATAGAGGTAGACCACATCAAAGACCAGAGCTGAGTTCTGCATACTGATAATGTAAACAGCCTGGGCTGTGTGATGGCAAGATCCTGAGATACAGATGTTTAACTCATTCCATACTATGGTCACAAGTCGTGCCAGAGCCACTGACTTAAAGACTATAGACATGTTGGTACTTGAATGAAAGCTCTTTTCATGAAGAATTTAAAGATGCAATTGTTGTCTTAAATCTAGGTAAATATATGGAAAAATCAGGGACTGGTATAGAATGAGTTGGGTAATTGTTGGCAACCTTCTGTGGCATGCTTTGGGTACTAGTGCACTGAGGAAAGTTGTTGACCTAGACCAGCCCCTTTTCTCTGGAACTACAGACATGGCACTCTGTCCTGTTGAATGAAAGGTCTTTTTAGACGAAATACGAATCTATAATCATGATTGAGGTGAGCACCACAACTTTTGCCATGATCAGGGACAGAGTTAAATCAATGTACAGTGAAACCTCATTATAATGTCACTCAGATATCGGAATTATTCAATATTTAAGGACACAAATTTTCATGGGAAAAAGCTCGTTTTCTTTGCTATTTGATTCTATTATATGACATATTCAGTTGTCTGACACTTTTTTAGGGAACAGAAGCTGTCATTATAACAAGTTTTCACTGCACATGTACATCTAAATATACAAGACAACCAGGTACTGATGTGGTATGATTAAACTGTTGTCATAACAGAGCTGAGGGGCGTGTCCACTTCACTTCCTAACTTAATAATGTTTCAACTTGTATGAGATGGACCATGAAGTAAGTGCACCAAAATATCATTTGTTACAATTTTTCTGAAAGGAGAACCCACCTCCATGAATCCTGTACCTCGAAAATGACAGGACTGACCAATTTGCATGTCTATTAGCCAAGGATGAATGAAATTCAAATCACAACAAGACAGCATATGCCCTCAGATAATAAAAAAAAGTTTGCCTTTACAAACAGGATATGAATTTGGGGCAGAATCAGTGAGAATGCAAGTACATGTATTAGTGAAATGTCAAAATTACTTTCCATGAGGATGGTAATTTTTTTTAGAACAGCATCAATATATTGGTCAAATTAATGGCAAGAAAATTGGGACCAAAAAAAAAAGGAAGGAGACTGTTTTTGCCATAAATAGACTTTCAACATGTTCAAGACTTGCGTTCTAGATTTATACAATGCTATTAATGTTTACAAAGACTTTTGCTAAGATATTTGGTTCTGAGCTGAAGTCACTCTCTCGTTATGTTTATATTGCTTTAAAAAAATTAAAACGTTAGGTGCACCTGTGGCTTATGTTATGTATTGGCACGTGCCTCTGCAGCTTTCCCAGAATGCAGTTGTTATAGGTCTTAGAAATACTTATTTCAGTGACAGGTATGTTGCTTGTGTTGTTTCATACCTAAGTCTGGTTACACTTCCTGTAATGCTGTATGTGTGGCAACACCCTTTTATCCTTCTTTATTCTGGGTTTACGTGTCCAAGGTCAAGCTTGAAATTTAATTTCTCCATATGAGTTGCTACTTGTGCAGAGCATGACGATCGGTCAGACACTTTAGCTGCACTCTACGGTTGTCCCGCTGCAACAACTGAATGAAAAAAATTGTCCGTAGCAGTGGTCCCTGTCCAGAGAGACCACTCCTTTGACAGACCACCCTGTGTTAAGAGACCACCTTTTGAATGCTTTACTGATAAAAGTATTTTTCAGGTTAGTCATATTGTCTATGAAAATCCCTTTTCCAGTGGACCATCATTTAATCATCTGTTCCGTACATTCAGAATCTTGAGAACTTCTCACCTGACCATGGGTTGGATCATAAACATTATCACCTATATCAACTCTATATGGCAATGCTGTATAACATACAGTCCAGGTCCCCTGGGAAATCATATAGCTACTGTGTAGTTGAGTTATAAAACATTTATGAAGCTGGTTTGTGGAGACTAATTGTAGAAAACATTTATGAGGCTGATCACAGGTTGCTGCACTAGAAACCGCATGAGACAACATTATTCCTTGTGTATAGACCTTAGGGTGGTGATTGTGTCAGCAAAGATGATTGTTGAATAAAGAATTGGAGAATTAAAGTATTTTTCCAAGCACCTTGAACATCCCTGCAAACAAATCAGTGACCCGTTCATAGTAAAAGTACTGAAAACAGGTTAATTTTGTGTCACAAACTGTCAAGTTGAACCAAGGGTATTAATATTTCAATCCCTGTAGTACCATTATGTTGCACGGAAAAGAATGCTATATATGAAAAAAGTTCTCTATTTCAGCTCACTAAGGTGTAAATATGACGATTGCGTAAATACAAAAGACAAGACAAAGGCCTCATAGTGGTGCATTTATATATTTATAAGTACAAGTCCAGTCATGGCCTTACCTGTTCGTGCAGCTGTGCCCTTCTGGGACTTGTGCATAACAGATGTAGTCAGTGTTTCTGTTAACCCCCAAAGGAAGGTATATTACCCTTTCAAAAACCTAACATACACTCTGAGCAAATTTTAACCTTATGAAACTGGCAGATCGAAATTTCGGCCCAGACATACGTAACTTGCATGTAAATAACATAATAAAAGCTGAACAACACAAAATACATTGTTATGATATGTCTTGGTGTTATAACTAAGTTATTTGATAAGTAAGTCTCCTTTTATGCCCTAAGGAGTGGGTAGATACCAGCAGGTGGAAAATGACCTTGGAACGAGGTCAAAGTTCATGTGCTTTTCATCTTGATCCAACCATGGAGCAATAAAACTAGATGGAGAAACAAGTAGAGAGCATCTAACGATAACTGTGGTTCGCTGCCGCCATCCAATATACAAAATCTCATGCCGAATACAAAAGCCTTATCGCGGAGTTCGCACCTGCCTATCACGTAATACACACTCTCGCTGTAACTGGTTTCTCGCATCGGCGACTATCTAGTATACTTGCTCCATGGTCAGAGGCATGAGCAAATCTGAAAAATACTGAATTTTCAAACTCTTATTTCAAGTCTCTTACCTCTACATATCCCATAATTGAATATCTACGATGTTTTTTTCACCTTTCTAGTATTAAAAAATCTTTATCATAACCTTCGCATTTGATCGGAAAATATATTTAATGAATTTTTTAGATTATGTACATCATCTTACCTTCTCTCGCCATTGTGAATGATGACTGTCGCCGACCAGGCATAAGATCCAATCTAATAATCACACAGCGACAATTCAAACACCCTCGTAAAGCCCGCCATGTTGGCTATCTCATTCCACCCACAATTCCTCATTCCATACAAAAACGACATTGATTAATGCCTCCTAAAGTTAAGAGCATACGACTTCCGGCATTTTACCGCGCCATCTGACGGACGAATGAGTGGCAGTAGAGCCGCTATGCGGGCCATCACAGCGGCGAACCACATCTGGTGAAAGGGACGCTTATCGCGGATTAGTGACACCTCGCGCCTCCGATGTTAATTGGTTTTTAATTGGGGAACAAAGGCGTTTGGGGAATACACAGTTGTGTATATTGGCCGCTGTTTCTCCATCTAGTATACTTGCTCCATGATCCAACATGGGGCATACAGCTTTGCATGCCTAAGGTTGTTTATCACAGTCATAATGATAATATACATGTGTATGACATGCAACTGGTGACAATATATATCAAAATGTAGCTAAGAACCTCTGCCTTTATGATCTGGTCTCATCTCATTAATATTTTTATTTATTTGGAAAACCAGAAGCCTTAAATGAAAAATTTCTTCAAAAATATGATTTTTATCTTAAAAAATTAAAGTGCAGCCATTTTGAATACCAAATGTATATGCTAATTAGCTTGCATAATATTGAAAAATAATGAATTATATTATGTACATAATAATGTTCCTAGTCTAAGGATTGCAACAATATATAACATACGTTCTAAGTGAATTCCAGTGATCAAATCATAATTTTACATATACATATGCCAAACATATATGTGCAACCATGGTAACCTCACAGGATCCCAGGGTTCAAAAGGTTAAAGGGTCACAATTCTTGTTTATATGTACATGTAAAATTGGTGAAAATTTAGTCTCTCTCTCTCTCCCCTCCCCCCCCAATTTGCATTCTTGTGACCCTCTGAAAGTATTCCTAACAGAAACACTATGCAGCGTCACTTGTATACTTGTATCATGTATAGACTACTATGTAATATTTGACATTATTACTGTATACTTCAGGTAGAAATCTGGTCATTTGATTGGCTGGGAGGGCAGTTAACAGTTTTTATGTAATTTCCCCCAAGTTTTTGCACTGTTAAATATTGCACGTCTCGCCACTTAAGGCAGTGCGTGTCCATCCCAACCGTGACCCCCCAAAAGTTGGCAGATGCATTGTGCATACACAAGGCAATCTGGTTCACACGGAAACGTTTTGACAAAACTATTATTTGTTGATTTTCTTGCTCATTGGTATAATATATGATAAAGATGACAGAGCCCTGGCCTTTGGAGGATGGGCAGAAAGAAATGAGTACCTCTGGGATAGGCTTTTAATCTGAAGCTATCCAACAGTGCACAGATTCCATGACAGGGTACCACCTGCCATGCCTGGTTCCTTCAACCAACCACCAGGGATGAACTTCTTATTATCTATTTACTAAAATGTATTGTGCTTCCCCAGTAATAGCATTGTTACCCTGTACATTGAATATGTAAAATAGAGTCAGGAGATGGCAAAACTGAATAACACATCTGTATGCATATTTTATGACAAACACACACATGTATACATGTGTATACATACATACGTACATACATACATACATACATACATACATACATACATACATACATACATACATACACGTATAGCATAATTTGTTGTCGATACAAAGAATATCAACCAGTATTGGGTGCCATATATATGCAGAACGAGACTCGAAGCGAACAAGTTCTGCTATATGGTACCCAGTACAAGTTGATATTCTTCGTATCGACAACAAACCATAATATGATCTGTTTATCTCATGTTTGTTAAGGCCTACTTCAATAAGTTGTACCACGCCAGGTGCCAAATGTCCCAGCAAAGGTTCAGCAGTCTCAGTGACAGAAGACGATGTCATTGTTACCCAGGAAGTAGCTCAGCCCATAATAGTAAATCATATTTCGGTACTTCCGGTTATAGGTAATCTGTGAAACAGAAGGCCTATTATAGCACTTTCTAATGACTTTAAATTTATTATACCGCCCGTAGAGGTCTGGCCTATATGATAATTATACACATGCTTTAAAGCACAAAAATCGACCCAAATGTGAGATAAATGCACATCTATATTTGTATATGTAAATGTGTTTACATATGGTCAAAATGTCAATTACATGTATTTAGTCTTACTTTCTGTATATTTGCTAAGTGCCCCAGCGCTAGCACTAGTTTGGATACAGCATATGTAGGAAGCTCTCACAATTTGGCTTTATTGGATTTTATTGAAGTGGTACATTGTGCATTTCATATGGAGAATAAACGTATCCTTTCAGCTAGCATCATTAGAAACTCCACTACCAGGTTTAATGCATCAAGTTATCTATACAGGTTACTTACCAGGTACACATAATATCTGTGTCAATCCTCACGAGGCAGACAAATTCAATGACATTGTGCAATAAGCTTATCTCTGTCATGTTATTCATCAACAAATATCAAAGACCCAGTTTGGTATGTTGGCTAATAAGTGTATGTATAGTTGCCAATGTGAAGTTGTGGCGGGAAACCAATATGCATGCCTCGTATTCAGACCATTTCAGGGGTCACATTAAGGATTTTTCAGTGTGAGTCTGTTGGACCCATCTTTCTTCTTTTTCAGGAAAAATAGTGAGTCCATGGACTAAATCGATGGGTCCAGTCTGAAATTATGCAAACTAGACTTCATTTTGTGTGATTTGATTGATTGATTTTATTTGGTATGATCAACATACAGTGATATGTGAGTTTACATAAAAATGATAAATAGATAACACATGCAGGTAACTTAAGCCTAGAAACAAACATAACACATGGTCTATATGCTAATGCAGGCAAATCATAATTATAATTAAGATTGAATAAAAAGTTACCAATGTGCCAATGTAAAATGACTAAAATTTGTTGATTGTACCAAGGATGGATTCAGTCTATCCAGGGACCTGCTATTAAGACTAAGTCTATAACACGTCCGTAGTTAACCAAAATGTGGTTTGTGAAGTGGTCTTAAGCGCAAGCACACTACCACTGTGCCAGTATCTGATATCGCACACCGTGTGCCATTGGGCAGTTTTTTTACTCTCTTGCACAACAAGCGGCATGCATATCGAACACACCCGGGCTCTGTTATTTTTGCGATTCATTCTACGTGATCATGAATTTCATTCCTTTCTTGTTCTGCCATACAGATTTGTTCCATTCAAACAATTTAATAAAATCAAAACTACAAAATTTTGTTAAAAATCACCAACAACGACGTGATGCATAGGAAACAGTGATCAGCAACACATGATCACATCGTGTTTACGCAAATCTTCACTTCGTCCACGTGTGAATGTGCTGTGACTAATCTGCGTATTTTCCTTGCCTTCCATAAGGAATTTTCACTCGTGCCTTTATCTGTATCTAGATTTGTTCGATGGAAGTCTTTTTGGTGAAAATATGATGTGAAAATTTAACATCTTGGTCCAATAATCTTTGCTTTAATATGACTTATTCCTCCCCAACATTGGGGACATAAGACAGGCACACGTATGGGCAACTATGAGTTTGGGAGTGGCACATGATCAAATCCACCCAATGAGGAACCTGGAAATGTTCTCAGCACATTTACAATGAGGTGAAATGACAAATTTTTGCAGGGATGCCCCATGAATATTTTTTCTTAGCAAATAAGAGAGCTTGTTACATACAAAGACGAACATCAGAGGATTCCACCAGTATAATGCATAATCATAGTCATGGTGGACGATGCAAAACACCGTGAGTGCAAAGGTGCAAAGTTACTAACTTTGGGGTAATATTTGCAGTTGTATCATTCAAAATGCATTGTGTTTTTTGTGTGTGCATCCACATAGACGCAAAATGAAAATGTTTTATTGATTTCCAGGGGTCTTTTCTTCATTTTTACCTCAGCTGACCTGTCAGTCAGCTGAGGTTTTTTGAGGGTCCGTCGTCTGTCGTCCGTCCGTCCGTCGTCCACAATTCACATTTTCGACTTCTTCTCAAAAACTGTCAGCCAGATTCACTTCAAACTTGGTGGCAATGTGCCTTGGGTGGGTCTCTACCAAGTTGTTCAAATGGTCACGCTCCAGTGATTTTTGGATTTTTAATGAATTTTTTTGTTCTTTTTTGGGTAAATCTTAAAAAATCTTCTTCTCCGAAACCGCTCACCCAATTGCTTTGATATCACACAGGAACACTCCCTGGGACTCCTAGTTCTTAATTTGTTCACCAGGTGGCGCTGCAATTTTTCCCTATTTTTTTATGAATTTTTGTGTGTTATAGCTATTTTCGACTTCTTCTTCAGAACCGTCACTCAGATTAAGCTGAAATATGGTGGATATGTTCTTTGTAGAAGGGTCAAACAAACTTGTTCACTATGTGGGAATGCTGCAGATTCCTGATTTTTAACGGTTTTTATTAATTCGGGTACTTGTCGGTCAATGCAGCTTTCCTATTGATTACTATGGAAGTCAATGGGCGTTCTAATGCTAATTCTCATTTTCTACTTCTTCTCCAAAACCGTCATCCAGATTAACTTCAAACTTGGTGGCAATGTACCTTGGGTGGGTTTCTACCAATTTTGTTCAAATGTTCATGCTCCAGTGATTTTTGGATTTTTAATGAATTTTTTTTGTTCTTTTTTTTTTGGACAAATCTTAAAAAATTTTCTTCTCCGAAACTGCGTACCCAATTGCTTTGATATCGTACATAGACACTCCCGGGGACACCAAGTTCCCAATTTGTTCACCAGGTGGCGCTGCAATTATTTAAGGAATTTTTTGTATGGTTTTGCTATTTTTCACTTGTCAGTACGGTCCCTCAGATTAAGCTGAAATGTGATGGATATGTTGTTGTGGAAGGGTCAAACAGTTGTTTACTAGGTGGCACTGCTTTGGATTCCTGATTTTTAAGGATTTTCAATTCGGGTACTTATCGTTCGATGCAGTTTTCCTATTGATTACTATGTAAGTCAATGGGCATTCTAATGCTAATTCACAGGACACCTGACACGAAATTTACTGTTTACTTGATAACTTGAGATCTGTTTTGAGTTAGCTACACATGTTAATTATTGTGTATGAAGGTCATGCTGAGACAGTACATGAATGACCTTGACCTCGTTTGTGGGGTCACAGTGCAACATACATGGATTTTACTCTTCATTATAACTTGAGAACTACTGGAACTTTGATGTTGCACATGTAAGTGTTCTTCTATATCTTCTTGATCCTTCCCCCCTTGAGTTAACTGACAGTAAGGCTTTCCTTGATCCTTCCCCCCTTGAGTTAACTGACAGTAAGGCTTTCCTTGATCCTTCCCCCCTTGAGTTAACTGACAGTAAGGCTTGCCTGGATTCTGTCCCCCTTGAGTTAACTAACAGTAAGGCTTGCCTTGATCCTTCCCCCCTTGAGTTAACTGACAGTAAGGCTTGCCTTGATCCTTTTCCCTTTGAGTTAACTAACAGTAAGGCTTGCCTTGATCCTTGCGCCCTTGAGTTAATTGACAGTAAGGCTTGCCTTGATCCTTCCCCCCTTGAGTTAACTGACAGTAAGGCTTGCCTTGATCCTTTCCCCCTTGAGTTAACTGACACTAAGGCTTGCCTTGATCCTTCCCCCCTTGAGTTAACTGACAGTAAGGCTTGCCTTGATCCTTTCCCCCTTGAGTTAACTAACAGTAAGGCTTGCCTTGATCCTTTCGCCCTTGAGTTAACTGACAGTAAGGCTTGCCTTGATCCTTCCCCCTTGAGTTAACTGACAGTAAGGCTTGCCTTGATCCTTTCCCCCTTGAGTTAACTGACAGTAAGGCTTGCCTTCACCCTTTCCTCCTTGAGTTAAGGCAAAGTAAGCAGCTGTGTCTCGGGTTAGTGGCCAATTTCCACACGGGAAGACTGTTGACCTGTGCCATGGTATAGTGGTAGGCCTCATGAATACACATTTCAAATTGATTTTTGTTGCTTTCATAATTAGGGGACAGGGTTAATGCGAAGACCTACTTAGTTGTGGGGTGATAGGAAAATGTACAGTCTGATAGGCCTTCAAGCCATAAGTGTTGAGTCTGTGGCCAGATATATATCTTACATGATAATTGTTACCAATGTGAATATATTTAATGATAGAAGAAGTTTTGTGGTGACAAATGATGTTCATAACATACTTAAAGACCATAAAGTAAGAGAGTTTTGTTTACTTTGACTTGTGAACAAATTTTCACTTCAGATCACAATGAAAGAAGCGGTCATCAAAAGCTTCAGTCACTTCATGTTCTCATTTCGAGTAATAATTATTTCCACAATGCTTTTTGCTCTGTCAACATGTTTCCAGTCCTTTTTTTTTTCAGTTTCCAAAGGCAAGTCTATAGATTGCTTGTGATTACTCAACCATTTCCCCCCCTTCAATCAAGATTGAGTCAACAGCATTTCCCTGACTTGTACAGTGAAACCTCCCTATACCGAGCACCCTTGGGACCGGAAAAAAGTGTTCAGTATAGTGAGGTGTTCGGTATAGGGAGGTTTGATAGGATTGAAAGTATATATTTGGGACCAAGAAATGGTGTTCAGTATAGAGAGGTGTTCGGTATACGGAGGTGTTCGGTTAGAGAGGTTTTACTGTATTAAGGAAAGCCTTTAACCTTAGACATTTTATCATGATTGGTCTCCTTTAGATTTGTCATTCAAACTGTTGAAAGGGTGCAGCACCAAGCAACCCCTGTCCGCCTGTGTACTGTTTGTTCTACGGTTAAAAACGATGACGACAATACACCATTCCTAAGAAGTATCACACTAATTAGATCATTAAAGATGCACAACAGCTGGGGGTACTCTTATTGTGACCTGACCTCCATAAGACCATATTACAAGGTCCTGGCTTTGTGCTCCATAAAATCCAGTTTGTTTAACAAAATAGCAACCTTGAGTGTTTGGTCAAATGGTTGCATGTTGAAGGAGACTGATAAGAGAGCATCGGTTTTCATTTTGGCCGTCAACCCTTGGGACAGTTTTGTACATGGCAGTTACGCTTCTACATCCTGGCATAGGTCATTTATAAGTGCGCTGAATGTTAGTTCAAAAACTGTGATCAATATTTTTTATTTTATTTTTTTTTTTAAATCATATGTACGTCCAACTTTACACAGTGTAAAACTGGGCCAATCTGACTTTTCACAATCAATGAGGAATATTTATTTACTGAGGTTGATATTGTTTTGCCATACTTTTGGAATAGTTTTACATTGGGGCCTGCTCTGAGGGCCACCTCTTATGAGAGACTGTGTAGATCTTTTTAAGACCACCCTATCATGCCACGTGAGTCTATTCCAATCCCGTATTTTAACTCTTAAAGCAATGATTTAAGACCGAGTCAACAGCTTTCAATGATTTAAGACCGAGTCAACAGCTTTCCTCGGGATACTTTAAGCACAATGCGCGCAAAGTGTCCGGAGGAATGCTGTAGACAAATAAAGTAAAGCCTGTCTAATCGAACACCTACGTATACCGAACACCTCTCTATACTGAACACCATTTCTAGGTCCCAAATATATTCTTTCAATGCTATCAAACCTCCCTATACCGAACACCTCACTATATATACTGAACACTTTTTTCCGGTCCCAAGGGTGTTCAGTATAGGGGGGTTTCACTGTACTACTTTTTGCTTTAGACTAGGCTTGCTGGTATTTGAGTGAAAGGTATCTTCATGAAGGTTTTCAATCTTGTAACCATTACATGTTTAACGGTAAAGACTAAAGAACTATAGAAGTGATTAGCACTTTAAGGGTTAAGACCCCCTGCAAAATGAGACCCCTTTTTGCTGTTGTGGTGTCACAAGGATAAGCACAGGTGAATTTGCACACACATATACAGTGGTACCTGCTGTATGCAACCACTTCCGTGAGCAGCCACATTGCTTTTTTGTGGTCACTAGGCTCAGACATAGGAGTCAATTTCTTTGTAAAATTTACCTGTGGTGACAGGTCACCTGCTGTATGTGACCAATTTTTCTTGGCAGAAAGGGTGGCCACATACAGCAGGTACTACTGTACATATACAGTGGAATCTCCATATGAAGACCACCTAAGAGACTGAAAAAATGTGGTCTTGATAGGGGAGTGGTCTTAATGGAGGATGTAATTTGATTAAATACTAACAAAAAAAGGTCTGTAAATTGGTGGGCTTAATATAGAAATAATAGCCTTTATGGAGGTGGTCTTAATGGGAGATTCCACTGTATTACCTTAAATTGATGTTTTCACATATCAGCTGCAGTTTGTAATAAAGCTTCGATCGAGGCAACTATTAAAGTTTATTGGTCTTAATTCATAAAGGTGAATTTTGAATGTGTTTTACATTCATAACTGTATATTTTGGTCTGGCTTCATGTTTTCAGCTCTCATGCCACAAAGTCCCACCCCTAGAGGGGTGATTGACAGTGAAATACATTTTGTGACCCACACATGCACCACTGAAGAGCCATGACCTTCCACCCCCTATTTGCCTTTCCCGGCCAATTACTGTACCAGACTCGCTGGTCAAAAACGCAACAAGCATCATGGGATGCCAACAATTCAAGATGCCAAAAGTTAACAAGAAATCCGTGAAGGAAATGTGTGAGGAAGAAGCGAAAATGTATTTATCATTATGACAATCTGCTAGCAATGAACAGATACATCAGACATCAGGCTAATTTTACTTGTGCAAGTTTAGCGTATGACAGGGAACAATGAGGAAATGTTCCGGTTTTCCTGGTACTCCAAGTGTGGCCTCTCAGAGTAGCGTGAAAGCTGGGGCATTGGTTGACATACTTATTGTCACATGTGTATGGTGATGGCAAACTTTTATTGTAAATAGTGATTGGTGTTAATTCATATATATATATATATAAAGTTTCCTCTTTTGGTTTTGTTGTGGTAGGTCTATCTTGCAAGGTGAAAAGCTAACCACCCCAAATAATACCCCAAAAAAATGAAAATCACAAAAAAAAATTTGTCACCAGATTACCACACAATTTTGTCTGATATCGGAGGCAGCCTTCTCCCCCGGTTCAGAAATATAATGAAACAGAGTAACAAGTAGAGCTTGATGCTGTAATATTCTCTGATTTATAAAGTTTACCGCAAAGCCGGAGTATCTTATCATCACTTTTCAGCCAAAAGCAATGGAGAAAAGACACACATAAAAACAATAAACAGAATAATAGTAATCCCATGAAATAGCTCAGTTGAATTCACATCACACTGAAGCATAAGAATTCTCATGTATAGTGGTGGCATCCTTGACTTTATCTTGAGTTGTGAGGCCCATTGTGGGTTGTTCACAAGGTAACCGGTGGTCTTGATTGTAGTAGGTACCTCAAGCAAAGGCGTTGAGTTCCTTAATAATTCACCTCGGCGCTGACCTCTGTTTTTAGCTCTGCTGATCTAAGGTCACAGAGCTTAGACGATCGCTCATGTCTGTCCATCCATCCGTAAACTTCTGGTTGTGAGGGCAATAACTTTAAAAGTTTTAACGATAGCCCCATATAACTTTCAGGACATATCATATGTATGAAAATCTACGTCACGTTTGATAAAGAGGATATGACCTACATTATTATTGAAATGCGTCCTTTTCAAGCTTTGGTTGATAGATTTGCTCGCAGTTGTCAACAAAGAAACAATAAAATATGATTATGAAGTTGTCAGACTCAGGGGAAAACAATAAGTGAGTGCTTGTAACCCCATCAAAGGTGGTCATACCTTTCAACTCGTTTTTCTCACAACCAAAATCGCCTGAACATGTCAAACAATTTCGTTTTCATCTTCCACAGTTTCGCTTGAAAAAAAACATTTAGTTTTCCCTAATGTCTTCCTATAATTTGATCCTAAAAAGCATGTCTCACTTTTTTTGCGTGATGCCTTGTTCCTTCACAATAATTGTGGAAATTTAAAATGCAGCCACAAATTAGGGCCTGTACTTTTCCGTTTCAAAATGAGTGTTTTTCCGTTTTGGGAAACTACAAATTCCGTTTCATTTCCGTTTCACTAATTCTAGGGCACGATTTTAGCACTGGTCAATAAAAAAGGAAAAACAGTTGATCTTATCGCCTCTGCAAAATGTTGATCCATCGACGAACGGCAAAGTGACTCCATATTGTTTACTATGTACGTTGACAGCCTCCACCTACAGATGGCGCTATTATCATTGTACCTCTGTTGCGCGTTATATCTATATGCCATGCAAATGAATGGATATGGTAGCAATGGGGTCTAAAGCGCGCAGGTGCCCGGCCTGTCGTTAAATTTGCTCCACGTGGTATCGATAACGCCGCCGACTCGTCAAATTTGGATCCAAGTCCGTGTGTTTTGCTTTATGCGATGACATATGTGGTGATTTTGAATTATTTGAGAGGCAAAATTCACAAATTCCGCTTAATTTCCGTGGCATTTGCCGATTTCCGTTCCAAATCATAAATTCCGTTTGAGATCATAGATTCCGTGAATTCCGTCCGTTTTCCGCGATCGCGGAAAAGTACTGGCCCTACCACAAATAAACATCTTTTATGACAGTGTTAATGATCAGGTTTGCTGCCGCTGAATGGTCAGAGAAAGAGTTGGATCATCACAGCTATTTGATAAAAAAATTATTCCTTTATCATGTACTCTGTAACAAAAAATTGAAAGGAAAGCGAAACAGATGAGAAGACGGAAATGAATTTTATGCGAAGTATGTGAACAACAGAGCAGCGCCCCTACATGATTATGAAAGAATGTACGCTTTTTAACATTTTATTTTATTTTTGGACAATGACTAGAAAAAATCGAGATCTCTGACTCGAGTGCCAAGACACAGAGAGGGTCATTTTTAACATCCCAGCATGGTGTGCGTACTTGTAGCCAGTTGCATGTGTACAGGTACTGTATATTGCTTTATTTTCGAATGTATAAATTTTCACGTTTTTTTAATATTTTTTTTTACATTTCACTGTTGTTTTAAATTAGCTGTTTTGGACATAATTCCTATTCAAACAATGTTAATATGCTATTTCACTGTGTTTTTATTGTCACGGTTTCATTCCGTCAGCCAAACAAGCGTCAATAAGAGTGTAGTGAAATTGAAGCAATCTACAGTATCAACAGCATTTTCAACAGATGTAAGAATTGTATCAAAAAAAAAAAAAAAGGTCAGACCTACATTTACTTGTTATTTTTTTCATTAATTCTTTATTAGATGCATCATAATAAAGAATAATCACCTGTTTTTGACCTATTTACACACATGACTGAATGCATGATGCTATCTGACAGTTTAGATGCATATGCATGTATCCCAACCTGGGGAATTTTTTATGGAGACATCTTGCCCTTTAAAGTTGGATTTGGCATTTCTACATACATGCATTTTATGCGGAGTGTACACATGGATACAGTGGTACCTGTAATTTGGGACCAACCCTTCAGCCAAGAAATGGTGGCCACATACAGCAGGTGACCTGTCACTGCTAGTAAATTTACAAACAAAACTGACTCCTATGTCCGTAGAGCCTAGTGGTCACAAAAAGCAATGTGGCTGTTCATGGTAGCGGTTGCATACAGCAGGTACTGATGATATACAGTGGTACCTGCTATTTAAGACCACCCCTACAGCCAACAAAATGTGGAGGTGGTCTTTAGAGCAGGTACCACTGTATGTAGTTGAATCTTTCTATATGAAGACCACCTTTTGGATTGCCAAAAAGTGGTATTATCAGGCAGAGAATTGAGTTTTTTTTTTTTTTTAAATGGGATCGTAAATCTATGTTCTTAACTCTTTCAGTGCCTACTTTTGGAGTGAGTGAATAGCTTTCCTTGGCGTGCATTGGGCATAATGCACCCAATGCATGCCAAAAAAAACTGTTGACCTGGGATATTTATTCTGGAACTATAGGCATGCTGGTACTTAAATGAAAGGTCTTTTTATGATGAATACGAATCTGGGATCCTCATGATAATTCAAACTAGTTAAGTAGATCAACTTTAGTCATGGTTGGCACTGAAAGAGTTAATTAGAGATTCTCTTCGGTGTCTTTGTGCATATGTATGCACGCGTGAATATAGGCACATGTCTGGGGTTTGGCAAAACCAGTGTATGCCTGTCAGTATGAACAAAAGATGGTGGTCATGAAATAGGTGGACACGGATTTGATTTCCCAGGCTGCTTCATAATATTCTTGTCAACTCTGTGATATGGTTACTGGTCCACTGGCATCGTTCGTACAGTGCATAGTTTAACCCTTTCAGTGCAAACTGCGACTTAAGTTGAGCTACTGAAAAGGAATTGCTTTGACTTACGATATTGGTGCTAGATTCATGTCTCATGTGCAAATACCTTTCATTCAAATACCAACATGCTTGTATTTACATAGAAAATAATTGTCCTGGTCAACAGCTTTCCTCAGTGCACTTTGGGGGAAAATGTTGACTCAGTCCAACATTTGTCACTTAAAGAGTTAATGCTCACTGCACAGTGGAAAGGGTGAATGAAATCATCTATACGAAGTTCAGCAGTACTACTTTAAGTAGCCATGGTGATGGGTGAAACAAAGTGTTATATGCATTAGGCATGCCCTCTGTAAATATAATAAGTGCAGCCTGAGAGCATATTATTTGTGTGGAAAATTCAAGGGCAGCAAAATTCCACCAAGCAGTGAGATAGTGATGTAAACATTGCCAGCCTTTTCCTTATTAGGTGAAAGGCAAAGCTTGTTTCTTGATACTCGGTGCTTCCGTTAGTTCATTCATTCATCCATCCACTCATTCATTTATGTATATTGCTGGGAATGTGATAAATGAAATCTCGAGTTCGGAAGTTAACTCGGCTGACCATTGGTCACATAGCTCATTGCGGTCCTTCCATGCGTAAACTTTTGCCTGTGAGCGCAATGCAAGCCACATTTTTCAAGGTAGCCACATATTATTGTCAGGACATCAAGTGTATGAAAATCTAGCTCAAGTGCATTATAGGTGGCACCACCTACTGCATTATGGGTCAAAATGTGAAAATTTTGTGTCCACTGTAGGACCCTTAATCTTTTATGGATCTTCATGAAATGTTGTGGGATTGTGGAAGAGGTCAAAATCTTGGTTGCAAATATGATGGTGGTGTCACCATCCTTTATTTGATCAAAATTTTCAGTTAAAATGTCTTGTAAAATTATATATAATTCCATATTTTGAAACATAATTGAATTAGCACATGCCAAATTTGTTAGGATATATAGATCATGTCCTATGCTAATATGTTACAGAAGATCATTGACCTTGACTTATTTTTGTTAGGTCCCCAGACCTGTAAAGTTAGAAGAGATGATTTTTTAATGGCAGTGTGTAGCTTGGACATCAAGGGCAAAGAGAATTGAGCTTGCAGATCAAAAGTGCACTTTAGTACATTGTACATAAAACAGCTACTTTTGGGGACATCTTGACCCACTGATTGTGTGACCTTGACATTTTTCAAGGTCATTAAGCACTTAAGAAAAGGGCATTTATTTCATTATCTTGATAAAGAATAAGGCGAATGATGCCAAATGTACCACACGTGTATTGTGGAAGTTTGATATTGCATGATTTGGTTGTCTTGATTAATTTTTCAAGGTTGTGTCCGGAGAGTATGCATTTCAGGATATGGTTTCTTGTTTATGGTCATCAGCAGAGCATGAAGCCCATGGGCCTCATGTTTTCATAAAAATAAATATGTACACATTGTATATGATGCAGCACTATATATGTACTAATGTGTACATGTAAAAATCGTGGACTTTTTTTAATTTAGAAGGTTGCTCCCAATGTGTCATATATACCTCTGTGTATACTTCCCTCCTGATTTCTCATGGATTAGATGACATGACAAACTGTTACAGGATAAAAAATGAACAGCAGCATATCAACTCATGTCCAAATGAAATAATCATAATAATACGGTAATGAAGACCTCTACATGAATTTCTCCTATACTTAGCCATTCGGGTACCACCTTCATCACCAATACCATATACATTCCACTTGTAACACATGGCCTAATAGAGGCACACCCCCTACTTTTTAGTCTTGGGGGGTTTTATTGAAAATTCAGTATTTTAAAAAATAACTGCTTCTGATGAAAGAAGAGGATTTATTGTTGTTAACTTATGCTCTATGTTTTCCATAATAAGCGTAATTGCTTGTGGTATTGTAAATTAAGACATATCATTATCACAAAAGGCCATGAAAACCATGTCTGCTCCAGGAAATTTTTTGCATTAGCACAGCATGCAGCTGCTTTTGGAACGAATACGGTAAATATTGTTGATCAACTTTTTCCAAAATTGAATAAGAGGTTGATTGTTTTGTGTTTCATCTGTTGATGGTCGATTGTTGAGCTTTTCTTTTGTTCCCAGGGTAACTGCAAAGGTATCTTTCCTTTGCCAAGTGCATGACAGGCAGCCAGGCTTTTTCGTCACTGCTGTAAGGTCAATAAATTTATGCTTTTCATTGTAGGCCTAATGTTATTTTAGAGTAGTAAATAAGTACCTTCTGTAAGAGACCAGCCCTGGTGCAATAAAAAAGGTAATCACGTAAAGCATGTGGTCTCCCAAAAGAAGTTTGACTCGTGCACTATCTGCCCAACAACTAACGTGTATACTCTGATTTTTTTTGGGGGCAGACTGTGCTGCCTCTGGTGGATATTTGTAATACCAACAAGCATTGTCACATGAGCGCACTTTAGTACCTGTATTAATTGCCTTCAAAGCAGACCCAAGCTGTGTATTTTGTCCACTCCTCTGGGGTCTGCCCTTCTTTGACTAGGTCACTGCTTTAGCGTTGGAAAAGCAAGTCAGTTTCTTATTGGCTGAGTATGGTTACTATGGTAACAGGCTTTTGTACACCAGGGACTAGCAGCTGTTACTGGTCTAGGCGATAATGATGAACTTGCTGATTGGTATGTCAGTCTAGGGGAAGGGTCACAGTATAGTTCTGTTTCACTTACTATAAATAAAACCCTTTCAAAGAAGGGCAGACCAAGTGTAGTAACATGGAACTTGGTCTGCTTTGCAGGCAACTGTATTAAAAGTTGTTAACGAGTTGTTTGTATACCAGTGTGTCTCGTTGACTTGTTCATCCCCACATTTGGTGGCAGCGGCTAAGTTTTGAGACGTCATGGTAAAACTGGTAACCAACTGTTTATGACTGCCTTTGGAATCGACTGACCAATGTGAGGTCTGATAACATGTATGTCGACAGGAAACGCTGTGTGTTGTGTGGAGCACTTTCCCCCAGCATTGTGCTGATTCACTGACAGTGATTGTGCTTCTCATGCAGTAAGCAGTACACGTGACCTGTCAAAATGGGCAACTTTGACCAGACTACAAATGGCAATAACAGCTTCAAGATGCCCGTGTTCCAGCCAAATAAGAACACTTTCAGACAATATATTGAAGACATTTACAAGATAAAAGCATGGGGCTCAAACCGGGACAGCACCAAACAGTTGCATAGGCTAGCAATGGTTCTTCCACCAGGTTGGTGGTGCTCCCGTGTTATTCATGATATACATGTGTCCCAGGAAAAACAAAACAAAAAAACCAGAACTTAAGCAGATGCCCTTATTCAAAAATTAAAAACTGCTCAGAAGAAACGAGACAAGTAGCGGCCTCAGAGTTCAGTCAAATGACCCAAAAAAGTGATGAGAACATAGATGAATTTGCACACACGCTGCAAATAGAATGCAAAGATGCATATCCCACTGCTGCCACCAAAATGAGGGATGAACAAGTCATTGAGACACTCATTCACAAAACAACTTGTAACAACTCTTGATACAGGTACTAATGCCACCAGAGGCAGCACAGTCTGCCCAGATTTTCCATCAATATTTTAGATTAGGACAAGACTGATGTACACTTAGTGGACCCTATTCCATGTTGCAGTCATGTTTTTGGTCATTTGTTGGTGTTATGAAAAATATTTTGAATCTGTAAACTGGTTTTGACAAATTATTTTGCAGATCTTCTACAAAATAGGAGGATTTTACTAAATGAGGGATTTTTTTGGATGGATAAATGGTCTTTTTGGGTCATTTTGGGTGGTCACTGGTCAGGTTCTGCAGGTGGTCTCCCAAAACAGATAAATTGTCATTAGAAGGTGCTTTTGCACAATGAAAATGGTCACACAAGGCTGATGGTCTCCAAAAGAGGGGTCTTTGAAAAGAGGGACCACTGTATTTGCTGTTGACTAGCACATATTTGAACTAACAACGATGTCCACTTCAGGTTACTTTAGATTTGCAAAAATAATTATGAACTTGATTGCAGAGGATACAGTTGACCTGATTAGTATTTTGGCAACTTGCACGAAGCTCTCTTGATAGGGACTTCAGCAAATGAGGGTGAATTCAAGTGCCGAGAGTCAGTTACAGAGGTATTTTGGTCTTTATTTTTAAATTTTACTCAGTACCGGAGAAATAAAATTCTCCATGATCGTGGCATGGGAGATGGATACAGACGGTACTTGTTTCAAACAGATCACTGTGCGGCACAGCCTACTGATGGACTGTTTTATGCCCATGTCTGAATCTCATTACCCGTGGCAAAGTTATAGTGAACACTATATCTCCTTTCATCAAGTACATAGGTAATACATGCGAATGTGTGTGCCCCCCCCCCCCATAAGGTTAACCCTTAAAGTGCTGATTTAAGATTGAGTCAACAGCTTTCCTCGGGACACTTTGCGTGCATTACACACAGTGTCTGGAGGAAAGCTGTTGACTAAGACTACTTTTGCTTTAGACTAGGCTTGCTGGTATTTGAATGAAAGGTATCTTCGTGAGGAATTTGAATCTTTTTACCATTATATGCTTAGCGGTAATGAGAAAACGAATTTTGCGGTGATTAGCACTTTAAGGGTTAACGTTGCTGAGTAACAATATGTATCACAGCATGCCTTTCGTCAATTTACATCCAAGCTCTTTTTGTCATGCAACAAACATGAAACAGTGCCACAAAGCTTCAGGTGTTGCCTCAGTCCTGTGTGTTCTATGTCCAAGGTTTGGTGCATCATGAACTACGAAATAAATGCTTCTTTGGAAAGAGACTCACAGATTTAAGTTGAAAGGTTGTCACTGTGGTCATAGCCAGAATGCGGAGTGTTGATTTTTCCTTTGACAAACAAGCCTGACAGGGAGAACATACATAATAGATTCAGAAATCCAATTAGCCAGATGCTAATATCTCATTCATTTGACTAAAGTAATTTGCAAATGGCTAATTTATTTTCACATGAACAATACATACAAATTAGGTCGAATTCTGCAGTGATTACTGTTTTATTTCCTGATTTGGCTATAAATTTTGAAGGCCTAAATCTGTCCATGTACAATGTATGTGTGTGTATATATATATATATATAGATATATGTACATACTGGGTATATAAATGTTTATACATACATACTAGGGTGACCTGTGAAAAAATTTGCCAGGTTTCAATTTGTGGCTCATATGGACATGCCAGAGCATTGTACTTGAGATTGATGATTACATTCCATTGAAATAAATTTGATTCAATTATTCATGGAGCACCGGCCTTCATTAGGGGCCATTAACTTGTATAACAATGATTATTGTCCTTGCTCACTGTTGCTGTTTGCTGTTCTCTGTTATTGACTCTGCTGTTTCAGAGACTGAGATCTAAAGTACATGTTTAAAATCTTGGTCATGAAAAAGGTCGACCTGTATGCTTGCTCCCTGAATGCTTTGATGCCTATATTTTACTTGCACATTTTCCCCAAATTTAGAGTGCCATTGTTCAATATGTTGCTAATTGGGGTCAAACTTGTACATTGCAAATTCCAGTCAAATTTTCCATTTTTACTTCCAATAAAGCAATTTTCTTTTCTTTAATTCTTTAGCTCTGCTGGCTGAAGGTCTTAGAGGTTATACGATTGCTCATGTCCGTTCGTCTGTCATACCATCCGTCATTCCATCTGTCCGTCCGTCATTCCATCCGTAAACTTTCAGTTGTTAGCTTTATGCCGTCTACAGTTTTCAAGTCAGCCAAAATAACCTTCAGGACTGAAAGGGAGTTTCTGATGATACCAGTGTGGCGCCACCTATAATTTGACAAATTATGAGCCAAAATCTGTTTTAAGATGTAAAATTCCATATTGGGAGAAGTAATTGGATTAAACCTGCCAAATTTATAGGATGTATAGACCATGCTCAATGCTATAATGTTACATGTATGTAATATCAGTGACCTTGACCTATTTTTGTGAGGTTACCATGCCTGTTCAGTTGAAAGAGGTGATTGGCTGAGCTGACATGTCAGTCAGGTGAGCTTATAAGATGATCAGATGTCCATCATCCATATGTCCGTCCACAATTCACATTTTCGACTTGTTCTCCAAAAATGTCTGCCACATTTACTTCAAACTTGGTGGGGATGTACTTTGGGTGGGTCTTTACCAATTTGGTACAAATGGTCATGCTTCAGTGATGTTTGGATTTTTTTATTCATTTTTTTCTTTTTGAGAGCAAATCTTTAAAAAATCTTTTTGTTTGAAGCCGCTCACTCAATTGCTTGATATGAAACAGAACACTCTTAGGTAAGGCCTGTACTTTTCCGTTTCAAAATGAGTGTTTTTCCGTTTTGGGAAACTACAAATTCCGTTTCATTTCCGTTTCACTAATTCTAGGGCACGATTTTAGCACTGGTCAATAAAAAAGGAAAAACAGTTGATCTTATCGCCTCTGCAAAATGTTGATCCATCGACGAACGGCAAAGTGACTCCATATTGTTTACTATGTACGTTGACAGCCTCCACCTACAGATGGCGCTATTATCATTGTACCTCTGTTGCGCGTTATATCTATATGCCATGCAAATGAATGGATATGGTAGCAATGGGGTCTAAAGCGCGCAGGTGCCCGGCCTGTCGTTAAATTTGCTCCACGTGGTATCGATAACGCCGCCGACTCGTCAAATTTGGATCCAAGTCCGTGTGTTTTGCTTTATGCGATGACATATGTGGTGATTTTGAATTATTTGAGAGGCAAAATTCACAAATTCCGCTTAATTTCCGTGGCATTTGCCGATTTCCGTTCCAAATCATAAATTCCGTTTGAGATCATAGATTCCGTGAATTCCGTCCGTTTTCCGCGATCGCGGAAAAGTACTGGCCCTACTTAGGGACTCCAAGTTCTTAATTTGTTCATCAGATGGGGCTTCAATTTTTTTCTAATTTTTAATGATTTTTTTGTGTGTGCTTTTGCTATTTTCGACTCCTCCAGAACTATCTCTCAGATTAAGCTGAAACTTGGTGGATATGTTCCTTATGGAAGGGTCACACAAAATTGTTCATTAAGTGGCACTGCTGTGGACTCCTGATTTTTAACAATTTTCTCAATTCAGGTACTTATCAGTAAATGCACCTTTCCTATTGATTACTATTATCAAAAGCAAGTCAATAAGCATTCTGATGCTAAATCACATTTTGGACTTCTCTGAAACTGTCATCCAGATGGATTTCAAACTTGTGGCAATGTGCCTTGCGTGGGGCTCTTCAATGTTTGTCTGAGTGGTCATGCTTCAGTGATTTTGGATATTTTTCACTATTTTTTTTTTTTTTTTTTTTTTGGTTATTTTTTGGACAAATCTTGAAAAATCTTCGCCAAAACTGCTCACCTGATTGCTTTGATATTACACAGGGACACCTCTTGAGAATCCTAGTACTTAATTTGTTCACCAGAGGTGGCATTTCATTTTTTTTTCTTCTATTTCTTATGTTGTTTTGTGTGTTTTTACCTCAGCTGACTTGTCAGTCAGCTGAGGTTTGTGTGGGTCCGTCCGTCCGTCTTCCGTCTGTCCACAATTCACATTTTCGACTTTTTCTCAAAAACCGTCAGCCAGATCCACTTCAAACTTGGTGGATATGTGCCTTGGGTGGATCTCTACCAAGTTTCTTCAAACAGTCACGGTCCAGTGATTTTTGGATTTTTAATGAATTTTTTTGTTCTTTTTTTTGGACAAATCTTAAAAAATCTTGTTCTCCGAAAGAGCTCACCCAATTGCTTTGATATCATACAGGAACACTCCCTGGGACTTTTAATTCTTAATTTCTTCACCAGGTGGCACTGCAATTCTTTTCTTATTTTTTATGAATATTTGTGTGTTATAGCTATTTTCGACTTCTTCTCTTGAACCTTTTCTCAGATTAAGCTGAAACATGGTGCATATGTTCTTTGTAGAAGGGGCAAACAAAGTTGTACACTATGTGGGAATGCTGCGGATTCCTGCTTTCTAGCGATTTTTTCAATTCAGGTACTTACCGGTCAATGCAGCTTTCCTATTGATTACTATGGAAGTCATTGAGCATTCTAATGCTAATTCACATTTTCGACTTCTTCTCCAAAACCGTCATCCAGATTAACTTCAAACTTCGTGGCAATGTACCTTGGGTGCATTTTGGGTGCTTGTTGGTAAATGCATTATTCTGATTGTTTACTATGTAAATCAGTTGGCCTCTGATACAGATTTACATTTTCAACTTTTCCGACGAACACGTCAGCCAGATTTACTTCATACTTGGTGGCAATGTTACTCTAGTGGGTTTCCACCAAGTTTGTTCAAATGGTCAACTTATGATTCACCTTAGCACAGGATCAGTCCCGATCCTCTAGTTAATGATTTTTTTTCAAGTCTGTTACTTATCGGTAATGTACCTTTCCGATTGATTATTATGCAAGTCAATGGGCATTCTAATGCTAATTCACATTTTGGACTTCTCCGAAGAAACTGTCATTCAGATTGACTTCAAACTTGCTGGCAATGTACCTTGGTTGGTTCTCTACCAAATTTGTTCAAATGGTCATACTGCAGTGATTTTTTTGGATTTTTCGAATTTTTCGGAAAATCATTAAAAAAAGTTTTAATAGGAAATTTTAACATGGGAGTTATTTGTAATGGTTAAAACTTAAATAATTTTGGCCAGATTTGTTTCAAACTTGTAAGTGGTCCTGCTCCAGTGATTTTTGGACCTTGGCCTCATTCCCAAGGTCACAGAACAACTGACATAAAATTTACTGTTCCCGTTGATAACTTAAGATCTGTTTTGAGTTAGGATGTTGATATTGCCTATGGTAATATTTCTCTATGAAGATCATGCTTGGACAGTACATGAGTGACCTTGACCTCATTTCTTGGATCACAGTGCAACATGCATCAATTTTACTTTTCAAAATAACTAAAACTGGGACCTTGATGTTGCACATGTTAGTGTTCTTCCATAAAGGTCATATTTACTCAGCATATGGGTGACCTTGATATCCCAAGTACACAGAGCCACAAGTATGATGAATCACTAGGTCAGCTGAGCATGGGCTGTTCACACAGCCCTCTTGTTTTCTATTTCTTACAAATTTTTGTGTGATTTACCATTTTTGACTTCTTTTTAAGCTGTCAGTCAGATTGTTCTGAAACTTGGTGGAAACATAGCTTGTGGGAGGATTAAGTCAAAGTTGTTCACCAGATGACGATGCTCTGGATCCCTGGTTTTGAATGAATTTTTCAATTTTGGGTGCCTCTAAGTTAATGCATGCATTCCTATTGATTACCATGCAAGTCAATGGGTATTGGAATGGAAACCCACAAAAGTTTTCCTGGCAATTGCAGACCTGTAATGACACTGAACCACATGTCAACAGTTTTTCCTGGGTATATGTTGGGTGCGTAGTGCCCTACACATGCCAGAGAAAGCTATTGACACAAATGTATTGTGACCAGGAATGAGTTAAATTCCTACTCCGAGCTGTGACAGACTGCTATAGCATTCAGGACATCTCGCTTTTGACTAAATTGTTTCTCCTTTGAACTTTGTGTTAAATTATATTAAAGGAAATGTAGAAAACTGTACAGCCATATTCACATGTGGAACACCATACGGCAATTGGTTGTTTCAGCTGATTGCTGTAACAAAATTTGTGTGCTACATATTTACCAGTTCTCCCAATTATACCCCAGGGAGTCCATATCTAGTGTAACACAGGTGCCCGATTAGGGCTGAGTGGATCCATTGTGTCATGTTTGCCTGGTATCGATGGAGTAAAGTTGTTTTAGTTGAAATAGCTTTTGTCACGAATAATTATGTTTACATCATAAATGGCAGCATACTTTTGACAACTTGAAGGAGAAGTGCAGATGGTACAAATAGAATGCCATGCCCCAGGTCAGTAGCTTTCCTTGACATGGTTCAACATTCAGCACTTGCCCTGTACCAGGGAAAATTCATTCTGGAGCCTCGGAGGAAATGGTTAAGGTGCCCAACTAGCAAGGTCACCAATGTTCAAGGCCAGAATTTCGCAAAATTTTTCGAGAATCTGTTTGGATTTTTGTCAATTAGTTTTCTTTTTAAAGAAAGACAAGTTTAGGAGAATCTTTACGATAATGGATTCTCGGATTCGCGCCGAAATTCTGGCCCTGATGTTTGCATTATGATGATGTGTCACAAATAAGGCCACTTGGAATACAGTGGTCTCCCTCTTATAAGGCCACCCCAAATGCACTGGAAAAGTGGCCTTATTAGAGGGGTGGCCTCTCTTGAGAGGTAATTAACTATGAAAATGCCATGCTTGCTGCATGGAGAACTGGCCTTTGCAGGGGGGTGGCCTCTGTTTGGGGGAGGGGGGAGGGGCTTATAAGAGGGGGACCACCGTATGGCCCAGGGCAATTAGGGAATACAATGGGGTATGTTCTCCTAGATGACACACTCTTCGTAAGTACCCGGTTGCTGATACTTCCAGGTGGAGACACCAAGGTGATAACAACCTGGACTTTCTTTCTGGCCAGTGGTTGTGAAGAGAAAATGGTGTGTCATGAAAATAGAGCATCTGAACCAGTGCTGCCACTGTGAGAACATCCCTCATTGAAATGAGCTTGAATTATAGGCCCAAATGTGGAACATTTTATGTGTGTGTGTGAGAGAGAGAGAGAAAGAGAGAGAGAGAGAGAGAGAGAGAGGGAGAGAGAGAGAGAGAGAGAGAGAGAGTAGAAGAGAGAGAGGAGAGAGAGAGAGAGTAGAAGAGAGAGAGAGAGAGAGATGAGAGAGAGAGAGAGAGAGAGAGAGAAGAGAGAGAGAGAGAGAGAGAGAGAGAGAGAGAGAGAGAGAGAGAGAGAGAGAGAGAGAGAGAGAGAGAGAGAGAGAGATGAGAGAGAGAGAGAGAGAGAGACTCCTGCCAGCTATTAATGTGTGCAGTGCCGGGAATTTGCAGTTACCGTGTACACTGCCGTGTCAACAGTCACTGGGCACAAACCAAGGACTCTTTGTGGTGAAGATAACCCTAAGCTGGCACTAGGAACTTCACAGCTGTAGTCACATGAGCTAGACAGGTTCTGAGGCCTTTGGTCAAAACCACAAGCAAACTCCTTGTTAATAATTCTAAATGACCCCAAGTTCAGATATCATAAATAGTGTGTTCCATATCTGCATAAATGTGAAACATAATTGCATGTTTGGCTACAGGTTTCACAATATTGGTAGTTAGTGCTAGCAATCACACTTTTTTAGCCACTGACTATTATTTGGCTAATGGACAGTGCTAGTGGTTACGTGTATGTGGTACCATACAAACTTGTCAGTTTCACAAAATTTGCTAACAAAACAAAAAATCCTTGAGAAAATGCCAACAGCATATATCAGTAATGTATATATAGCCAACAAACATGGAATCCCTGTCAACATTCCAGCTGGTGTAGTGTACACAATGATAAAAAGGTGTAATCTTAGGCAGAGCTCACTGGAGGGTGAGGTTCTGTGGGTGCTTATATAAACATTTAAAACTGCAACGTCATGCAGCATCCGATTCAAACATGAAAGCTTGTTACATTCCAATGTCAACTCTCATTCTGAATTTGCCAATTCGAGATTTTTTTTGTGTGTGTGTGTGTGTGTGTGTGTGTGAACACTAAAAATAAGTTTTCCATTTAGGCGTGTTAAGTCAGAAGCCGTTAGGAGTAAATCTGAGAGAGCTAAATCACCACTTAGTCTTAACAATCACTCCTTTGATAATAGTCTGAAGACAACCTTCGATGGAAATGGTGAATTCTGTGGGATTTACCAGGTTTACATAGGTCACATGGCCTTTCTTACATTGATGCCTCATTAATCCAGAGTAACCTGTATCTGTTTAGGGGTCATTTACAAATTTAAAAAAAAAAAAAAAAAAAACAAGAAAAAAAAAATTCCAAACTATCCTATAAAACCATGGATGGAATTTTACCTGTTCCCCCACCTCTTTCCAGTATCACCCTTCCCTGGAATATGTTTTCGCGTATAACCGTTGTATTTTGTCATCATACAACATAGCAATGACCACACACTTTTGGTAGAAAAATACTTTATTAACTGGCAAGTGTACAAATGCTCACCAGTTGCCACGTTTCACACACATGCACACATTATCCTCAAATTTGAATTGGAATGTCTTAGGATTAAAATGTTGAATTTACCACCATAGCAAACAAGGTTGGCTGAACGAAAGGCTTCCCAGTCCTGCTGGATGCCTTCGCCTTTTCAGTGTGGACTGTTTGTCAACCTTGACCTTTGTCAAGGTCACCAGTACCAGAAGGTCATACAGCCACTAAATGTGACTTTCATATGAATGACCTTGACCTTTTTTCAAGGTTGTAGAGGTCAACTCTGTTAATGACAGTGGTGCTAGCATGATAACTTGAAAATGGAAAGAGCTTCTGGAACAAAATGTGGTCATAATGTCGTCCTCTTATGGAGTGTTTTGGATGGTATTACACATGGGTAACCTTGACTTCATTTAAAGGTCACATAGGTCAACTTTAGCAAAGCACATTCCGCAAAGCTGAGATAACTTGATATTGATGATTCCTCGGCTCTTGGTCACTATTAAACATTAATAGGAAAATACATGTTGAGTTTCATTTGGTACTTGGTAGTTTCAACCTTGAATTTCCTTCTACATCACCATGGTCAACTTTGTTAATTCCACTGTTAGCATGATTTCTTGAGACAGTGGAATCAGCTTCTTAAATGAAACTTGGTACATGTACATGTGTTCCTTTTACGGAGTGCTTTGGGTGACCTTGACCTCATTTCAAGGAAACATATGTCCGTTTTTTCCAAAACCTGTGCAGCTGATATTGATTTATAACTTGGAAACGATGAATACTATGCAACAGAGTTAGGATTCAATATTAATAGGAAAGTGCTTATATGGAGTTTTTATTTGGTGCTGTGTCATCTGCATAATACCAAGGCTTCAGACCACCACCATGCGCATAGTTATGAAGATGAGGGGTACACTGGATGAGGGGTTTGGAGGATGGAGACTGGCTATTTTTATTGACTATGATCTTGTGATGTACTGTCCATCACCTGCAGTGTTTGCCAACCTACCAAACTGAAAATGTGGGAGGCAGAAAGTAAATTTTTTTTTAGATTGATAAACTGATATGAAATATACTAGGAAAATCTCGATGAAATTCAGGCAAGTGGCTAAAATTGTAGAAAATTTACCCATTTCCAATTACTTTCCGTATAAAATTCAGGGAGCCCCCCAGGTGATCGAGGAGAGTTGCTAACACTGCGCTAGAGGTTAGCGTGCAGACCCGAGTATCCTCGTTCCTGAGTACTGAGTACATTGAGTACAGGTTTACAGGGACAGATCTAGACTTTAAAAATCTGCCGTGCAGTCAAAATTGGCAAACACAGGCATGCTGTATGAAAAGTTGGTCTTGCCGCTTGAATAATTCATTTTGAAATATTTTGGCCATTTTCACATTTCTGTAGCCAAATGCAAGAAACATTAGTGTTTGGCTAATGGCCAGAGCAGTAAATGAATACAGCACCGGCTTGTGTCCCTCAATTTCCTTGTCAAAGCTGGTGGTTTTGCGTATTTAGTTTCTTGGCTGAAACAACGTGAAATTAATTTAAAGCAGACAACAGTCAAGAGTAACACCAGTGTTGACCAGAAAAAGTTAATGAAAAAAAATCAATGTGTAATGGGTGGAGAGCATTCATAGACTCTGTGGCTCAAGCTCATGAAATATGGTATACCTCTGTACCCAGTAATCCTGAAAACTCATCCATTGTTCATGATGTTTATGCTTTATTGATTTTCATGGCCATATCAATGAGTGAAGGTTATTGACACCCCATTTGTTATGCTTCTGTTAATTTTACATTCCATGCCCGTTTTGTGCATTGACCAGGCAAATCATAACATATGGTTGCCTAACACCTGTCAAGTTTCCATACAAGTATTCCAATTTTTGGAGTCCTCTGCTGCAGACCAGTTGCAGCCCCCAGGGTTTGTTAGTTCAAACTCCGTCACCAGGTGTCATACTGTAAAAAATAAAATCAAAGTTCACAAAACCTTTTGTTTTTAAATCCTCATGAGACATTACAGATCTTCCTGTAAGTTTACAAATTTGCAGGATAAGTTGACAAAACTTTAAGAAAGAAAGTCTTACGAGAGATTCTGAATCTTCCACAAACTTTACAAGTTTTGTCCAAGGGATAAGGGAAGTTTCATAAGCTCACAAAAGGTTTCAAAAATTGTGTTAGAAAATATCCCAGGTCAACAGCTTTTCTCGGCACGCATTGAAAACTCCACTCAACCCAGATAATCTTTGCATTAGCATGGGGTGCTACTATTAGAATGAATATGGTATGTGAACCTTGAAGACATGCCCCATTATGTTCATGTCACTCACCAAAGTGGTTCCCATCTTAATGGCTCCTGTGGTAAGAGACCATTTGCCTTAAAAGACCACCTTTAATCGATACTTTGTATAGTTATTTCTTGTTGTTTTTACCTCATATTAACTGTTTCAGTGCCAATCACGTTTGAAGTCGATCTACTAAAGTGAAACTAGTCTGAATTATCATTACCAGATTCATATTTCTCGTAAAAAGTCCTTTCATTCAAGTGCCAGTATGCATATAGTTCCAGAGAGAATACCCCAGGTCGACAGCTTTTCTTCATTGGACGCAATGCGCCCAATGCGCACACAAGAAAAGCTGTTGACTCAGTCCAAAATTTGGCACTTAAAGAAGTAAATCTTATTCTTAGATTACATGGATTTAAATTTTTACTGTGATCTTGCCTCAAGTGGTGGATTTTTTAGTGTCTACCTGATGCATGACACCTGATGCATGACTGGGTGAAAAAGGAATATGGTGGACATGGGCAGTGTGCTTTGTTTAGTGTAAAAATGTAAAAAGTTTTTGTGTGTGTTTCATGCACTTGTCTGGTTCTTTAGTCATGTCAGAAGAGCAGCTAAGTATTTTAGGGTCCTAAACAAGTGCTTTGGGATTAAGCTTTGGGATCTGGTAGAACGGGATGGCCACCTTGTAAACCATGTCCCAATTGGTTGTGCCTGAAAGCACCTTGATCAGGTAATGCTGCAAGTGACACCTTATGGGTGGATGCTGTACTAGCACTTGGATTGGTGAGCTATTGTTTTGAAACCGATCAACCTTTGCACACGGTGTCCAAAATGCTGTCCTGTGGTGTGGAAGTTGCCTGCTTAGCAAACCTAGGGCCCTGGACTATTGGACTGGGTCCCTAGGTCTGCCTGCTTCTGCTGCTGTTTGCTCTCTGCTCGGTTGAATGGCATCTCTCTTCCTCATTGGTTAGACTCAATTACCCCGTGACACGCTGCCTGGCAAGGTGCACTTTTAACCTGTTGGCTTCACCACGGATAGTCGACGTCAACTATCTGTGGTGAAGCTATCGGTGGCTTCACAGGTCAGAACAGGAAATGAATAATTAGCCAAGACACAAAAACCGCGGCTGTGCATGGCTGGTCAGACTGGTACTCCTGCCCTTATAACCCTTTCCTCCTTGAGTTAAGACCTGAGTCAACAGCTCTACTTGGCATGGATTGGCCACTAACTGCCCAGCCCATGCCAAGGACAGCTTTTGACCTAGAACATGTGATTTTGATACATCTCATCTACAAGTCTCTGTCAAATTGTTCTTCATTACTATTGCAATTAGTCAAAAACATTGAAGCAGACAACATTTGACCAGCTGCCATTTTTGGCCAGTCGAAGGAGCAAAGGGTTTAAAGCCACCAGTTGCTGTTTACAAGCTGGTCTGGTGTGATTGGCTGATTAGTAGCAGATAATATGTTTGCACAGTTCTCAACTTCATAACAGGGCTTGAAAAAAATGAATATATTGAAATCTTTTGTTTCTGTTATTCTGTCAACTTTATTTCTGTATTCATATTATGTACAAAGAGTCTATGGCTCATTGAAGTACAATAAATGAATCAATCACAGAAAAAAGATTTGTTTACAAAAGAAGGAAATAATGAAATCCATTTTAAAGGTGGCAGACTCACAGGTCACCAGCCTGACACAAAAATGGCCTCAGGGTCAGCTGAGCAGGCAAGTGTGGGTCCTTGGTTTACAACTCAGCCGGGCCACAGCATTGGTGTCATGGAACACGCAAAGGAACAGGTCAACAGGTTTTTCCATGAGGAAATCCTTGACAAGCTGCAAATAGCTCTCCTGAAATTCACAACAAGAGAGCTATTTGAGCAGAGCTACTCATATGAACTCATTGTAAAATTTACTGTCTGGGGGAGTCATGCATAGCTCTCCTGAAGTGTTTCGAGTGCGTGCGTGGAAGGGAAGTGATCGCTCCCCTTAAACGGTAAGGCCTGGTATAACATTTTCATCATTTTCACACCCCCATCCCCCAGTCATACTTAAGCCAATTTAGGGCGATGCCATTATGATGCTATCCAGTTGTCCACAATTGATATAGAGGCGATAGCTTCACAATGGAAAGAGTAAAAACAGTGGTCCTGACTTGAGAGACCGCACATCTTTTTAAGACCGCTCTTTCAGAACACTGCGCTATCTTTTCCATGTTGTTGTACCTCTCATAAAAGACCACCTGTTTTGAGAGACTGTATTTTGACCTGCTGTAGGGGCAGTCTCTCAAAAGAGGTACCAATATCCAGCCAATTTTTTTTTTTTGGGGTCCCTCTTATGCGGAATACTCAGATGGGATTGCATATGAATGATCTTGACTTTGTTTTAAAGTCACAGGCTCAACTTTGTCAATTTCATGTTGTGTTCACTGTCAGTATGATAAAGTAACAGTGGAAAGAGCTGTGGTCACAGCATTTTTACAGCATAATGCCCAGTTTTTTCAAATTACTTGTTGAAAGTACTAAATATCAGAATGCCTTAAATTATTGCTCTGAAAATGACAATTTTTTTCCACAAAAAATCACAATTATGGATCACCCAATTTTGGTCTCAGTGTCTATCATTTTCTTATAAAAACAGATCCATTTATCCTGTCTCTGCCTTTGTGCTGTGAGCACTGATGAAAAGATGGTGAAAAATAACTGATCCCTTAACTTGCTGTGGTGGAGGGAGCTATCATTGTTGACCTTTGCCAGCTGCAAGTCAGACTAATGAGAGCTGATACAGCATATCTGGGGGAAAGTCTGGCATACCATGCACCGATGAAAAAAAGAAAAGTAGTTTGAGTTGGGGAACCAGGAAGTAGCTTGTAAGTTGTCTGTTAACAGGGCGTGTCTAGGTTCTCCATCGGACCTCATCCGTCAATAATTCAAATTTCAGGTTGTCTTCTCCAAAACGGTTATGGATGGTGCACAAGTAACCTCAAGTGATGACCAAATTCTGAAGGTCAAAGGAATGCTGTAATTGTATTTGTCTTTTCGTCCAGAACCACTTCCTGGTAGTCATTACATTATTCTGAACTATCTGCACTCCATAAGATAACCTGTCAGTGTCTAACTTGTATACACATGGAAGTACTATTGTCACATTCTTCTGTAAAATTTTGACATATGCTATATGATATGAATGAATATGAATGTTACTCTGCACAGACCCGTCAGGGAACAGTTTTAAAGTCTGGCAAAACTGCAAAACCTAGCCATCTAATTTTTTTTTTTTTAAGGTTGATAGGCTTTACTGAATGTGCACAAATTTGTGTGACTCTATATCTTCTCTCATTAATTACCTTGCAATGTTTGTTAAGTACTTCGATTCTCTTTGGGCTGTTACATGTACTTGGAAACTACCAAAGCTAGCTACCTGCACCTGTGATAGGTCACAGAACTTATACGATCACTCGTGTCCGACCGGCCATCAGTCCGCCCGTCCATCCATCCATTAACAATTTGCCTGTCAACACATGGGATCAACATTTTAAAGGTAGCCTCTTCAAAAATTTTGGACATGTGATGGATCTTTATGAAATTTGGTGGAAATGTGTTGGAGCGCTAATACATGGAATCCGAGTAGTACTGGTGGTGCCAGCTACAGGCGAATGGAAAATATGAGCCGATACATGTATGTGTTCAGACCTATGAAATTCATTATCATGAGAAATAATCAGGCTAGCTTAATGAAATGTCACACCATAATGTGTATCACGTCTGAAAGTATGTTATTGCATAATATGGGTGACCTTGACCTACTTTCTTAAGGTAACTAACGGAATACATTTCAGGAGATGATGTTCTTGTGATGGTCATTCTATCTTTACATTAGGACATACATGCATTTTACCGTTACTGGAATATTATACAGAAAAAAAGTTTATGACGCATGGAGTCCTAGTGATGCTACTGGTGGTTTTCAATGGAGCTAACAGTTTAGGTGTAAAAAACAAATCAAATTCAGTATTATGATTGTAAATAAAGATGGAGCTTTGAAACTTACATCAACTGTGCATTGGGTCAGTGGTCAACTTTTTTTGAAAATTTGGATTATTTTGACCTATTTTTTAAGGTCAAAAATACAAATTACATTTGTCATTGATAACTAAGAAATACAAAATATAGATAGAAGTGAGCTAGGGTTCCTAAATTGATACAAAATATGCATGAGTTTTTACATGAGCATTAATATTTATACTCAATGAATGACTTCTGACCTACTTTTCAAAGGTCATTGATGAAATAAAAGTAAAAAAAAAATATGGACATTGTTGGGGTCCTTAATTTGTCATGGAACTCGATGAAATGTTGGGAAGGAAAAAAATGGTGAAGTATCATAATGCTGGTGACACCAACTGTCAGTCATCGCAAAATATCTGGAAATGTATTTAGAGACAAGTGTAATTCATTACCATGAAAAAGAATGAGACTAGGATGAATCTAGGTGTACATGCATTACAAATGTATACTTTGTGATTTTTTTCATATTATGTAATCTGGGTGACCTTGATCTTCTGCTCCCAAGGTCACTGAGGACATGAAGTTTACCATTAAATACTCACGCATTGTTGTCTTGGCACATGCAACAATACCCATCATGGTAATTGCACAAATAAGCTATGATTACATGTGGAGCAAAGTGACATCTGGTGGATCAATCAGACTATAAAATCACATAAGCTTAATATGTTCAGAAGCCACTTGAGGACTCACAACTTTGGAGGGAAGATGTAGGCACTATCTGGATGGTGCCAGCAGAACATTAGTAGGTCCATGGGCCTCTTGTTAGGGTTTCAGGTCCATATGTGTGCAAAGCGAGTGGAGGTGGGGGGTGGGGGGGAGTATCCAGTCTTTCAGCAAGCACTGTTCTATTTTTTGCCTTTTTCTGACAGTAAAGCAGCCAGCATCTTAAACCTCTGTGGCTGACAAATGGTACATATGCAGTATCCTAGTTCTTCATGCCACAAGGGATAACCAAGGTTGTAATTGGACAATTGTTGTCAAGGGCCGTATCTCAGACTATGTAGCAGCTTGTGGTCGGACATTTCGGCAACAGCTAGAGCTTGTATGAAAGGCATATCACAGCATTATATTACGGGGGGGGGGGGATCCTTTTGTATTGATGAGTGAGCAAAGTTAGCTGAACACCCTTAGACCTTGTTGGGACTGTCAGGCAGAAACTACTGCAGGACGACCATGTGATCTGTGTATAATAGTTATGCATTAGCTTTGTTGTACAGTGAAATCTGTCTTGAAGCACCACCCTAGGCAAGAGTTCAAGTGTGGTCTGTTAAGACAGGTGGTCTGTCATAAGTGGTAAAGATAACAGGATAAGTGCCACGCAAATGTCTTGAAATGGTAATCTTTCAAGTCAGGTGATTCCATTAGAATGAACTCCTTTGACAGGGACCACCGTATGTGACCTAATTTTGTCTTTCAATTCCTCAGTAAAAGACAGGAAGCACATTCATGAATGGCGTTTTGAAACCTGTGGGCAGAAAGCATATCTAGCATCATCAGTGTCAACTTTTTTGTGGTATAGTTTATAATTACCAGTCTGTGCAGGTACCGACTGTCAACCTCATTACCTTCCTCAATAAACCAGCCAAAACAAGCTGGTGGTGGTCAAATGTTGTTTGCTTCAATGTTTTTGTTTCTCCCCCACCCCCCCCCCCCCATAGGGCATAGAAAAAGTAGGGATAGAGGGCTGTCGGTCTGTCAGTCCGTCGTGTCCATGACCATGTCTGTCTGTCCATCAGCCTGTAGTCCATAAACCGTTTCGGGTAGAATTAATTAAATTTACACCACAGATTTATCATGTGTAGGGCATGTTGGCCATGCCTTGTTGTTGACCTTGACCTCTTTTCAAGGTCATAGGGCCCCTAAAGGTGTGTTTTGCAGCATACTTTTTTTTCCCCATATTTCAAGGTCATTTCATTTTTGTACCAAAAAAATTCCATGAAGATTTTAGGTATGCTTTATTTTGGATAACTTTGACATAATTTAAAGGTCATGGTGACCCAATACATATTTATTTGGGGAAATTAGTATCATGGCACCTTTCAAAGCATGCATGATGACCTTGATCTTCTGTCCCAAAGTCACTGAGGACATAAAGTTAAGGACTTACTCATTGTTGCCGTTGCACATGCAACAATATCTATCACAGGAATTGCACAAATTAGCTATGATTACATGTGGAGCAAAGTGCCATCTGGTGGACAAATGAGACACTAAAATCGCATAAGCTTTATGTGCTCATGCAGAAGCCACTTGAGGACTCACAACTTTGAAATGAAGATGTTAGTGTAACATAGACGTGGTGCCAGCAGAGCATTAGGCCCATGGGCCTCTTGTTCTGGTTAGCACCGGATGAAAAATGTTAACAATTTACTTGCTCAATTGGAATTTTCCTGGGCTCAGTCTGGAGACTAGAGTGAAAAGCACAGACTACTCTGCATGGAGACGATAAGGTAAATGTGTACCGATTATGTACAAATTTCCTGAGATTTTTGCCCCCATAGCTGTCAGTGTATCCAAACAGTCTACTCACAAACATAATTTATATGCATGGAGCACAAAAGCATGTGTTTAACTCCTTCTATACTATGGTCCCAGGCCTTGGTCAGTGGTTCTGGCACTGCCTGGCAAGTCATGCTGCAGCTGCCCTTGCCGCAGCTGCAACATGACTTGCCAGGCAGTGCCAGAACCACGGACTTAAGACTATAGGCATGTTGGTACTTGAATAAAAGCTCTTTTCATGAAGGATTTAAATATGCAAGTATCATCATAAATCTGGTTAAATATATGTAAATATCAGGGACTGGTATGGAAGAGTTAAGGCAACATACAGGACTAAGCCAGCAGTAGACCACACACCAGTGCTGAACAATTCATTGGAAAGAGTAATTGCTCAAATACTGGGAGAATGCTCAAAATAGTGATGGCATGCAACAAATGTGTGTACATCTTGGCAGTTTGGCATACCGTGCATAATAAGCAGTTAGTTTTTTGGGCATTGTACTGCAATTTTTTAACAGATATTAACTCTTTCAGTGCCAGTCACGTCTAAAGTCGATCCACTTGAGTCCATCTTGCCTGAATTATCATAAGGATCCCAGATTCACATTCCTCATAAAAAGATGTTTCCTTCAAGTAACAGTATGCCTATAGTTCCAGAGAGAATATCCCAGGTCAACAGCTTTCCTCGGAGTGCATTGCACCTCGAAAAGCTGTTGACTCAGTCCAAAATTTGGCACTGAAAGAGTTAACAGGCGTTAAATTCAAAAAGATTTATCAGCCTCCCAAGTGACATTTATATCACGGTAATGTGGACAAGAAGCCTTTCGCAAATATTGTGTCAATGACTGACTTCTCTGGCAGACCGCGCCTTTGTGTACCTGTAGCTCCGAATGTTCCAGAATTTGAAAGATCTGTGCATGGAGGAAATATGTGATGTTGTATTGGATTTGGTTGCAGCTTAGCACACAGAAGGAAGTAGCCTGCATAAAGATGGGTCAATGCAACAGTGAAAATATATTCATGATTGAAAAAGACAATGATAGAAGTAAATCTAAACCATATATATATATATATATATATATATATATATATATATATATATATATATATATATATAAATATTGGAAGAGATTTTCAGCAACGTCAAGCAAATTTACCTGTGAAATAAAGACCACACAACAGCTGTAAATAGGCGTGCTTGGTTGGGAGAAGTGGGTGCTCATAATGTGAGTGGAATATCCAGAGTTTCCCCCATCCTGTAAGAGATGTTTCTGGTGAGAGACCACCTGCATTATGATTTTTAAGACCACTGCAGTAACCAGTTCCTAGTGTTGTCTTTTCCATGTTATTTGGCCTTCATTTCGAGATGACCACCTGAATTCAAGTAATCACGGTTGAACCTACCCAAGACATGGTCTCTCAAAGTTTGAGTGGTGTTAACTCACTTCATTTGCAGTTTTCTGTTCCACTTTTGGTGGCCCAAAACAAAAACCAAAAACCAAAAAAAAAAGAGCAAAAATGAAGTCACAATAAAAAATTATTTTAATATGGCCACGTTCAGCACAATAGGGAATGTATGTCAACAAATTACATGTGATGCCCAAATTGTGAAAGACAAGAACTTTGTCACATTGACAGTACATGGGGTTTACTTTGAATGCATCTCATTAAGGGAGGGGGGGGGGCGCACAAGAAAACTGCTGACTCAGCACATTGGTGCTGTTTTATTGTCCCATTTGTTTGACCAGTCATTAATAAAGGCTGACAGGCTTCCTGTGTATGGTTTGTCAATGATATATCACAACGTGTACATTGCGCGGTTCACCATCGACAACACAAAGTCACCAAAGATGTAGTATTAAATAGTGCTCAGGGCACCTGGACATGACATGTGTCATGTGCACAGACTACTACATTCAAGTCAATACACACAGAGTGTGACGGAGGAATTGATGAGACAGCAGTCAATAGCCAAGATATGTATATAGACAGGAAAGTTTAAATGAGGTGAAGTGTGACCAGCAATGTCGGTCAGGACAATTAGGTCAGGTAACCAAAGGTGGACTGGAAAACATTAACCTCTATCTTCTAATGTGTTACTTTTTTTTTTTTTTTGCGTGGTGGTTGCTTTTGTTGATAGTTTTCCACAAATCTGTGAAAAAGCATGATTGACTGTTTACGTGCTGTGAGATCTTTCCTCACAAATTTGATGGAAATTGTACTAGCATTAGCAGCCTCAATAGACATGCAGTGTCTTTGCTTTATGTGATTTGCTCGGAAATGAAGGAAGTTCCAGACAGTTTTGTTTGTTGGATTTCCTCGTATAATAGCTGCTACATGTGCTCTGACCATGCATGAGTGCCACAAAAGCGGCAAAAATAATTTCGTGATAAATAATAATAGTTCAATAACAAATAACTTCCGCGGCTCATGATTAAAGGAGAGACTCTCAGCCCCAGGAGATGTCTGAGAGTCAGAATCTCCCTCAGGCATGAATGTGCGAGTAGCGAAGTGACTGAGCCAGTGATGGGTTTGGGAAATGTTTTTGGACAGGGTGATCGTGAATAATTGGTGTTCTTCTCATTCAGCATGAAGGAAAAATTCATGCTGCATGGTGTTCATTGCCTGCAGGCTGCCTTGCACTGTGTAATCTAGGAGGCTACACCTCTTGGTATCGGTTTAATGATCACATGAGAACCTTTCTTTGTAGCATTCCCATAAAGACGATGATAATCTACCATGCCTATATGTATTATTTTCAGTATGATGATGGATGGGTAACAATGTTCACACGGTTGTTTGGAACATTTCCATTAAGATGATCATGTTTGACAATATCTCTCTTTGTAAATAAAGTCAGATGCATAATTTGCAATGCCCCTCCTTGTAACACTCCTGTGATGATCATGATTATGCTCCTCCCCCCCCCACCCCCCACCCCCCACCCCCCAAAGAGGGGGCATATAGTGATTACTTTGTCCATGTGTGTGTTCGTTTGTGTGTCTGCACTGGCAGTTTTCACGCAATAATTTGAAAAGTTTTTCGCTTTGGGCTTTCATGATGCACATGCTTCTGGTTCTGAATAAGGTCTCGGAAGAGTTCAAAGATGGATGACGTTGACCCAGTCCCCAAGATCACAGAGCCATTTTAGCAAATTTGGTTTTCACGTAATAACTTGAAAAGTTATTGACATAGGCCTGTCAAATTGCAGGTGATTACAGTCCTACAAAAGGTCCCAGAAGAGTTCAAAGATGGGTAACCTTGACCCAATTCCCAAGGTCACAGTGATTTTAGTGAATTTGGTTTTCACAGGATAACTTGAATTTTTTTTGCATCAGACTATCTTATTGCACATGCCTAAAATCCTGCATAAGGTGTCAGATGGGTGACCTTGACCAAATTCCCAAGATCACAGAGCCATTTCAGTGAATTTGGTTTTCACACGATAAGTTGAAAAGCATTTAACATGGACATTTCTTATCGCACATGTTTTTAATCCTGCATAAGGATGATCCATCTTCGACAAGTTCGAAGATGGATCACCTTGACCCAAATCCCAAGGTCACAGAGCCGGTGAGGGGAGGGGGGCATAGATCTAGCAATCTCAGATTGCATTTTAATTTACAATGTTGCTATGATATAACATTGACGTGAAGGTGATTGTGATGTGCAGTGCTCCCGCTATATGATATTGACATGAAGATAATTATGATTTACCATGTTCACATGATGTAATACTCATATGAAAGTGACCCTGATGTACAGTTTTCACTATATAATATTGCCACAAATGTGATCATGATTTAAATGTTCCCATGATATGATATTGACATGAAGATGATCATGATTGACAGTGTTTCCACTATATAATATTGCCATGAAGATGATCATTATTGACAGCGTTTCCACTATATAATATTGCCATGAAGATGATCATAATTGACAGTGTTTCCACTATATAATATTGCCATGAAGATGATCTCCATTTATGATGGCCCTCTTTGTAATATTTCCTGTAAGATGATTGAACCATTCACAGAACAGCTCTGTGTAACATCTCCACTAAGATGTTCATGATTTTCAATACAAGATCTCTTCCATACAAAATCAGATATATGTGTCCACATATTTTACCTGTCTTAATCATTTTTGCTCAAATGGGCACAGGACATGAAGACTTGACTTCATAATTATGTAGATTACAAGTAGTAACATCAGTGGTTTTATTCATGAGCAACTGGTGGCAATTTATGTGTGTATTCCTTCTCTCAAACTGACACTTTTTCCCTGTGGGTGTGAATAAATATTTATGATGACTTTGCCCGTTTTCTCTTGCAGTACCTTGGATCGCTGGGTACTGGTCCACTTTTTCACAATATTCAGTGTCAGTTTCTTCGTGGGAGTTGTGATCGTTCATACCAGTATGGTTCTCCGTCAGTACCAAGTAAGTCTTCCTGAGATACTGCATTTCTTAATGATCCCTGTCAGTATCACTGAGTACTCTGAAATAAAATACTTGCATGGTGTAATACTGGTATCCTTTTTTGTATGTGTATACCCCTGCCTCCCTCGAATGTCCTCTCTTTTTGTTTTTGTTTTTTTTGACCCACCGAAAATGTTAAAATACCTAGTCTATATGTTTACCATATGCAAAGTATGTTATTTTAGTCAAAACATGCATCTGAAGGTCAATCCCATATTCTAAAATTTCTGACGTATTATGCACAGTTAATAGGGATTACGTATGGTAATTATCAGTGATATGTCTCCAAGTATCTCCTCTTGTGTGTGCTTCCCGCTCTGTACCCAAACGTGCTCAAACAATAAATTTACATGTAAATATGCTTCAATACAATCATGCTGAAACAACAAATACATCACTATGACTCCATTTATGTATTCAAACAACTTAATTTGTATGCTTCCATTTCTCTCTATATAAGCATGATAAAAGTCGGCACTGCTGTTAATGTATAGTCTAGTGCCCAGTCACTATTGTCGCCACTCTAACATGAAATATTAGTCTGGTACCTTGTCAGTTTTTCCTTGACTGGTAGCCAGTCATTATTGAATATTATATGTATAGTACTGACAGCAAGTTTCCTTATCACCTACTGGTGATGCTTTCTATATTTTACTGCTCCCCTCCCCTCCCCTCCCCCCCTCCCCTGCACACACAGAGGAAGAGAAAATATATAGCTGACACTTTCCGTGTATGTGCCAATCCATGAGACATTTGTGCCTGATACACTGTTAACTTCTTTGTGGTTTGCCTCACTTGGTGAATCTTCATGTATGCATTTCCTGGGACCCAAGAATGTGCCATATGGCAAAACTAGGTCACTAGGTCACTAAGTCAAATGTCTTGGTCAAGCTGACTATGTCAGGAGACGGCAATCTTCCAGCAAAACTGTGATTATGGATTATACAGTGGTACCTGCTATTTAAGACCACCCCTACAGCCAACAAAAAGTGGTCTCATACTGCAGGTGGTCTTAAATTGAAGGTATATTTAACATGTAAATACAGCAGAGGGTCTTGAAACAGTGGTCTTAAAAAACATGTGGTCTTAAATTGGAGGTGGTCTTTAGAGCAGGTACCACTGTAGCTAGCTCGGAAGTTAGCCACTTTGGTGCCCACCTGAAAAAGGTAGATTGATTTATTTGCTCATTATTAGTGAATCAAAGGCTTAAAAATGAATGTTTTTCACAAAATTTTACGTTCCCATATGATGTTCTTTTTTTTTTCCTTGATTTTTATAGGGCAAAACAGAGACACCAAACTTAGAAGGTTCAGGCTTTCTGGATCGGCACTATGGGTTTGACAGCTACGATGCACCACACAAAGTGGGTGCCACCGCCAATTCAAGTCTCTACCTATTATAGGCAAAACTATGCCTTTCTTTGTGCCGGGGACCAGCGTGTAACGTGGGCCCCATCATCATGGTGCTTTGGTGCAGTTGGCTTTGGGGGTACTACAATGTGTGGGTACGCGATGATGATTATAATCACATTAACAAACACCAAAACTGTACTTCTAACGGCCTCCGTGGGCCAAGTGATAGGATGCGCAGGAAGGAAGGCAAGTGGGCAACATTTGTATATATGAAGTGTTCTCAACCCTAACAGAAGTACGGGAGTTTTTTCGAGTGGAGGGCCACTAAATTGCTACATGGAGATGAATCAAAATGCGAACTATCAAGGCTGTTGGATGATGGCAAATCAGATGACTCGTCGCAAGAGAAAGGACCTCGGGACTAATATGGCAAGGCTGCAATGTCTGAGGGGGAGTCTTCAAATTTAAACAGCTGCTAATTTATAACAGAAGCACAGGTACATATATGTGTACATGGAAATGTTCCTTATTTGCTTACTGTGTTGCCATGGTTACCATGGTGCTAAAAATTGAATCATGGGAATGGTAGGAAACATGGTGGCTGTATGCACTGCTACCGTTCCTCCTTTGTGTGGTACTATCATATTTTGAGTCACAGTGAGGCAAGACTTGCAAGTGACCCCGGTTGCCGTGCAACAGTGGTTGTAACCAAGAGTAACAGGTACGGGGAGTGGGAACATCCGTCTGTCTCAGTGCCATCCATGCAAAGGGTTAATGTTAACCTGTTGTTACTATATCCGTCAGGTCCATGATACCGGGTCAGGAGGTCAGAGTGCCGCTGTATTAGGACCATCATTCTGATGTCTAGTGTAACCAGGGTGTTTGTGCAGATGTTTAGTCCAATGGTTACAACATCTTTTAACTGCCGTGGAGACACAATGGCTTCATTCTTAGATATCCTAAGGCCAAAATTGTTGGGCATTCAACACAAAAGTCAATCCAGGGAATGCAGTGTTCTTTTTGGCCATCAAACAATAAGTTGATTCTGGGCGTTCATTTTCGCTTGGCAGGGGAGGGGGGGAGGGACTGTATTGGTGAAGGTTACATTAAATGTGCACCCTTGATTGCAAGGTTTGCTATATTTAAACCACTTGTTCTACCATGCAAGCTCAGAGGTAGAAGAAATGTATTATCTAATAGCTGAGCTGACTTGTCAGTCAGCTGAGATTCTCTTATAGTCCATCTAAAGTTTAAATGCTTTCAGTGCCAACTGCAACTAAAGTTGAACAACATTAAGCAGACTGCTCGGAATGTTCATAAGGATGCTAGATACATATTCCTTGTGAAAAGATTGTTCATTCAAGTACCAGCATGTCTATAGTTGCAGAGAATATAACTGTCCGGGAAAGATGTCGACTCAGTTGAAAATGTTGCACTGAAAGGGTCACATTTCGTTCTTTGGAAAATACGGAATTCATAACTTATTTTGAAAATGGCGCACAACATATTGGAATGGGTGCCCTTTCTGGCAAAAAGGGCATGCATTTCAGTCAATTGTGTTGTGAGAGAAGAAATACCTTAAAAAAAAAATAAATAAAAAATCCAGTATTCTGGATAAAATTATCATTATTAATTATTATCATTCTGCAGTGTTTGTTCAAAATGCAAAAATAAAAGTACCACAAAAGTACAGTAATATCCCAAGGTCACAAGCCCACTTAACCCTTTTCCCCTTGAATTAAGACTGAGTCAACAGCTTTCCTTGGCATGGGTTGGGCACTAAGTGCCCAACCCATGCCAAGGAAAGCTGTTGACCTGGGGCATGTGATCTTGATAAGTCTCATGTACATTTCTCAGTCAAATTGTTTTTCATAACTGTTGAAATTAGTTGAAAACACTGAAGCAGACGACATTTGACCACAAGCCAGTTTTGGCCGGTTTGAGGGGGAAAGGGTTAAGAGAAATATACCTGGTTTTTTGACAAGTCTGGAACTGTTAGACCTGGGACTTTTATCAAAAGATTATGGTCCACTTCAAAGTTGTGATTGGATTTGAGTGATGTTTAATCAATCCCTCAGGTCGCCAGGAAACTATTGAGCTTTGCATCTGGATTTCAACTCAAGAACCATCTGGGCATGTACTTAAATATCATAACTGATAATGGTTCTGCACGAAGACTATGTTAGTATGGCATACTGGTGACTTTGATTTTATTCTCAGGGAAAAATTGAAAAAGAAAAAGAAAATTGTGGTGGTACAAGCAGAATTACCTAAAACATTCAACAATGGATCAACTGCAAGACCAATTTAGGGGGTTGACACACACCTACCCCCACCCCAACCCCGACCCCCTGGAAATCACAGATTTTTGTGTTGAACCTCCAATAAGAATGAAGCATTTTTGTGGTGACCATCTAATGAGAACACAGGCTTTTTGAGATGACATTCCAATCAGAATGAATGGTTTTCATACCAACCATTCCGTGGGGAATGAAGGAATTTTGAGGTGACACTCCGGTGAAAATGAAAAATGTTTGCACATGTAGTGACCTTCCAATGAGATGGAAGAGCTGTGGTGACCCTCCACTGAGAATCCAGGCAGCAGAATTCATTATGTATATTACGGAACAGCTTTCTCTTTTCAGTTTTGTTTCAGTTGCAGACTAATTTCTCCTTTAGGCTTTGTATATGTCATATGGTACTCTATCCCCATGCATCCCTACTGTGTATATATATACTTCCATATTATACATTTGCATCATGCTAAAAGTGAAATAAGATATTACGGTTCGATAAGGCTGATAACAAAGACATTGTATTCTGTGTACATACATATATCAAGGCCAGTCATGTTTGGTTTATGGTTTAAATGGATCATATTATCCTTGGAAATCTTTGTACAAATGAGCAATAAATAGTGGCAATCCGAGAGCTAAGAGAAATTTGATCAACTCTTGATGCTGAGTTTCCTGTGAGGGCTCAAGCACGATCAGGGCTCAGATGGCAGAGTCATGTCTTTTACCACACACTTGTATCACTGGGTAGACATGATGGGAAGTGTAGCCATTGTAAATGAGTTCAACGGCAAGGCAGGTAGCCAGTTGATGACGCGGTGGTGGTGTGCGACATATTTCGATTCGTCTGAATCGCCATTGTAAATGTCTTAATTTGTTGTAAATGTGATACAACTCGACATTTCTGTGCAATGCATGTTTTGTGTACAACTGGGGCGAACCCCAAATGCATCACACTGGTACAAGAAAGTTTGCTGAAGTTGCGATTATGGGAGTAACGTGTTCTAACATAAAGATCAAAATACGACACGTACTGAGAAGATCAAGAGTAAGGAGGGAAGAAACAATGGTGTAACGGTGGTACCTGCTCTTCAGACCACCTCCTGTGGGGATACAGTGAAATCCCATTATCACAACACTCAAGCATTCAATATATTCATGTAACAAGACAAAATTGAAGGACTTGCAGTCAGATTCTATTATTATTTGACTCATTTATCTGAAACATTTTGCCGGAAACTGAGAATGTTACTGTCATTATAATGAGGTTTTACTGTACCCTGTGGCAGGGAATTACCAATTTCAATTGTGAAAGCCAAGGATGGTAATCTACAGTAGGTCATGTCATTGTCTATTGACCATCCTACTGCTCCCCTCCCAAACTACTTTTCTTTCACTTTCATCTGCATGTTTATCAACAAAACCCAGGAGTCAACAACTGGTTCTTGGCTGGAGTCACATGATCAATTAGATCAAAAGCAGGCTTCTATTGGGAGCAAAGTTTTCGGAACTTCTTTGGACTTTATCTGTATCCTTGATTTTTTTTTATGAACATCATTAAAAATGAAAATTTATGGTATATTCATGTGTGCTTTTTTACAGCACATTTTGTCCTTAACATTCCAAATGTACAGATCTGGGCAAAACACAGGTATATTGTTTTAATTACCCATGGGGCACAAAAAGTAGGTCATCATTGTAAAGTAATAAGTCTTGTGCTACAAAATGCTGACATTGCTCCGTTTTGAGGGACACTAAAAATTCATGGTACGTACTGAATCGAACACACAATAAACATGATCTGAGGTGGTCGTAGAGTGGCTCGCTATTTTTGTCTCAATTGGGAGCAGTGTTGGTGGGAAAAATCGTGAGTGCCTGCACTCTGAACCACGTAAGATTCTCCCTTTTTTTGAAGCCACTCTGAAAACCTCTAAGTATGTTTACATTTTTAATTACGGTGCGGTCTTAAATAGCAAGTACCACTGTATTAAGAAAAATTGTCGGCTCGGATCACCACGGTTTCTGAAGAATGGTGACATCAGTGAATCTTTATGTTGCTTGTCATGTGTCAACAGACCGCAAATCATGGGGTCCTAAATACTTACAGGTCTGTCTGTGCAGGCAATGTATATGCAGTTGGGAATGTGTTTTTTTTTCATAGATTAGAAAAATACAGCGAGAACATTATGTTGAGCATAGTTCGACCATGAAACTTAACTCTTTCAGTGCCAATCACATCTTCAGTTGGTCTACTTTAAAAGTCAGACTAGTCTGAATTGCCATGAGGATCCCAGATTCGTATTCCTCGTAAAAAGACCTTTCATTCAAGTACCAGTATGCCTATAGTTCCATAGAGGATATTCCCAGGTCAGCAGCTTTTCTCAGCATGCATTTGGCACATTGCACCCAATGCACGCGGAGAAAAGCTGTTGACCCAGTCCAAATTTGGCGCTGAAAGGGTTAATTATCCAAGAGTTTACTTTTTAGTTTTTAAGTTTAACTACTGGCATATTTAGGCAGTTCTGTATCCCCATAGATAGGACATGCCTATGTAGCACGTGCTATAGGTTTACGTCATAGCCTCCTCCTGGAACTTTATCCTTGAATGTGTTCTGCTTGTACTGTGCGAAATACTTTGTCATGTACTGTGTAATCGATAATTTTCCCATGGGACAAGTATTCCCAATTTTTTTCCCAAAGGAGTTCCATACAGGGATATCTTAATCAAGAATTATTCTGTAACATACATACAGACAGACAGACGGACAGACATATACTGTAGTTATAGAAATTTTCATGCATGGTTAATTTCAATCAAATGCCATTTTTGGCGCTAAATTTGAAAATTGTCACACATTTCACTTTGTGCATTCAGAGCCAGTGAAAATTAAAATTGCAAGTGGAATTTCCACAAGAAGCATACAGGTAGGAATCACCGAAAAATACTTGAACGCAATGAACATGGCCTGTTATGCACTCAGAAAATCACTGGTCTGCAACAGAGACCATGCTTTCATATGCTGACAATGTTATCCTACCATACATGCCATCACAGCATAACCAGCTGCCATTATCTGGACGTGGTCAAATAACATTGCGCATCTTAAATGTAGTTGACACACGTCGATCGCAGGCACTGCGAGACAAACTGGATAATGAAAACATAAGCTATTTATTTAAATACCAGCTTCGTACACACACTACTGCCAACCATTTGACTCACCATCCCAATGGTAGATTTCATTTCAAATTTTTCGTGCATTTTAATTTCTTGAATAACGCACTGGCATGAAAAGTGGGAAATTGCGTCAAACACAAAATTTCCAGAACTACAATATATGTGTGTGTGTATATATATATGTACAGTTCAGGATTAATTTGGGAAAAGAAAACTTGGATTCTGTTTTGGGGTCAAGTCGGGATACAAAAATATGGGAATATTAACGGTTACACTCTGCAGCAACGCGGTGTTTCAGCCTATTTTCCTTGGCTAAAGTACGAAGGAAAAAATTTGATGATGTGAACTTCAGAAGGGCTATTATGCCAGTCCATAAATGGTGCAGTTTAAAACTGACTTGACAAAAGTTGTCTGTGCATTCCACCAATACCATCCAGATAGTGTTGTGAGAAATTCTGACTTTCCTGTGAATGGCTGTTGGCAAATTTCGGGTAGAGAATAACAAAGATGCATCGTGTCATCTTCACTTGCAGCCCAATGGATGAGTCACCTTGAATTTAAGACATTCCCGTCAGGCCAGGGATTAAATCACGGTGAAAATGAGACACTGTCACTCAGGAATCTTTAGAATATTACATTAGGGTCAGTAGATACTTGGAGCTTGATAGAAAAGTGAGAACTTTGTATAGCCGATAAGAGAGAAGAGCACTGCATGTAATTGAAAGGAAACACAATGGGCAAGGACACAACGTCCTTACATCACGAGAAACTGGAGATGGTCTTTCTGCAGTGAAGCTGCCTGTGGGGAAACGCACTGTGGCTTCTGTTCGGATCATTTCAGAGACGAAGGGCTGTAAAATTCTTTTGTTTCGAGCTTTGCAGGCAGAGGCGTAGTTGGAGAAAATATGGTGTCCTGTGATCAGAGATTGAGCAGCCTTATTTCTTGTCCCTGGGAAAGTCACTGTCTTACCTCAAAACTTTCACGTCAATTGACATGTGGCTACATGATAGCATATTTACACTCATAAAAAACACAGCATGTGTTACTTTCCCAAAATTTTGGTAGGGGCATGCGTTTCGACCTTTTCAAAACCCACCCTTCTTTAAGGCTCTTTTCATCAAAGATGATAACTCTGTTGGGGAAATTTCTAACTAAAATAGTTGAAATTATGCCGAATAACTGGTGGGATTAATTGCTCTGTCAAGAACATTTTCACCTCAATGAGGGAAAATTGTCCAAATTTTGGGACAGGAAAGGGAATATTACTCTCATTTAGAGAATATTTGGCAAAATACTTGACGGTTGTTTGGGGAATTTTTTATATACCTGGTATGGTCAGTGATCAGAGTGACATCTCCCCCCATCCCCACATTGAACCACCCTGTGTGCTGTTCCCAAAGTGAATACAGTGTCTTGGTCAAAGTTACTATTAAATCGAGGCATATTTACAGGTGAAAAATTCACAAAAATTATATGATGACAAAACTGAATGAAAAATGAATGACCTTGATGGGTTTTTTATAAGGTAACAGTAGGGGATGAAAGGTCTCTATACAAATAAAATGATTGTACCCTCAGCTTAAGTGAGAAAAAATATGTATATTACAATTACATTGTACATATGGAAAGTACAGCTTGCTTAAAATCTGTATGGGAAGGTACATGTATGTGTGAAATATGTGTTTTGTGTTTCCTTGGAAAGAAATGTCTTTATGTTAAAAGAAAAAAAAGACAACTCGTATGGTAAGATAATATTGTTAAGCTAGACATATCATAATTGTTTTAATTGTTGTTCCTATATTAGATTCAACTAATAGAGAAGCCAACACTGCTCTCTAGAGGTCAGAGCTTTAAAATATATTCATTCAATTGTGATTTCCATTCCCAGTATTTATTTCAACATATTTAATTACCTTTGTTACTAATGGCCTCCCTGAGAACTTTGTTTATACCTATGTTTGTGTTGTGTACCGAAGGTGTTTTTGAACATTTTTTTTTTCAGCACAGTTTGCATTTATTTGGAAAATATCCAGTTAAAGCCTGGACAGAACGGAACATGTAGATAGTGGTTCATTCCAATGATAGTATGAAGATGGTTCATATTTGTGTAGAAATTATTATGATAAATAGTAATATAATTTGATAAATTGCACATAATATACATGCTAGCTATGTGTGCTTCGTTCCCAAAAAGAATGATATACTTGTATACTTTTTTTCCCCCTGTAATGTAGACTGATTCGACATATTTTGTTGTGTGCTTTGTGGGCCTGGTTCCCAAGCTGTGCCAAGGAAAGCTGTTGACTGGAGGAATTCTGTTCATATGCGACATCGCTATAATCACTGAAATTACTTGTCATAAAGTGGTAATGTTAATTATAAATGGTGAAACAGACATTGTGATCACCAGCTGGTTTTGACCAGTCCTGGGTAGGAAAGCTAAGTGACACGAGGGGCACACTTATAGGAGACATTGCTTGACTCAGTAATAAGACTTACCGTGTTGCAACTTGTGGTAATTTTACCGCTTGCCGTGATGGGGGGGGGATGGAATTGACAAAAATGCTGTAAATTGAACAGGGATAGAAATAGAATTGAGGATTCTGACAGTCGGCATTGCAGCATTGGTATTCTGCTGGAAAAGACACAAAGTACAGTAACTTAAAGGTGCTGTAGCAAACGCACGCAACTGTAGTGGCTCCACGAAAAAATCATGTGCAAGTGCCTCCCGTGTCTTGTGCATCTGTGTCAAACCATCTGCTTTTAGTTTTTCCCACCAGGTAGCAGCAGCTGCATGGCAACTGGAATGACTTCTCTCCACAATGTGCAGGAAGTGTCAAGCATGATCTCTTGTGTAGGGAAATCTATCACTCAAAAACCTACAACATGAGCAGGGACTGAGATGAATGTGTTAGTTACTGTTAGGACTAGAGGGCATCATTTCTTAGCGCTTGACCGTTTCCTCTTGTCCATTTGGACACCGGTGAGCCATGTGACAAATGTCTAAAATCACAGTGTAAAATAGAACAAATTGCCCAGTAATACAAACTGTGCATCAGCACACATGTAGGTGTCAATGTAGAAATAGGGGTACATGTACCATGTTCTTCCTAACAAGCACCCGTGCCACCTAAAATTATAATGTAAATAATTTAGCCTTCAGTTGAGAACCTACTTTGGACAGTAGAAGTCAAACACCATGAAAAAGATTTTTAAATGTAGAATTTCTGTTTGGAGTGATTAATAATTATTCAAATTCCAAGGGGGGGGGGGGGGGTGTTAGCAGAGCAGGGGACCTTATTGTGAGGAACACAGTTAGCCCAAATCTGGTCAACATTCTATAGCACCTGGCAGATTGGTTACGGTGTATAAATTAAGTTTGTGCTTGTTTTGTTTTGTCAACCTTAATTCTTGATTAATTTTTGGTCTCGATTGACCTCATGGTTCAAAACAACCAGCTTTTAGCCAAGCCTTACTCTCACTTTCTTCCATATAGGTTGATTACCGAGGAACGTGTCATTCATAGACCATAATGCCTTGGCTGTCACGCTGAGGCTTGTTGTTTCTGATCAGTTCCAAAGTGATCCACCCACTTAAAATCCATTCATTTGCGTTCGCAAAACATTGCAATGGCAATTGATTTGAAGTTAAAGCATTCATTTGATCAAAGTGTGCTACGTCCACTGCTGCTCGTCATCCAAGAAAAATAATGACACAAATAATGGACACAAAAACACGCACACTTATCTGATGTATTTTGATTGAGAGAAACAAGTGAAAATATGTTAAAGACCGCCCCCCCCCCCAAAAAAAGCCTGTTTTGTCTGTGTTTGCAATTCATGTCCATTGCTTCATAGCCCATGTTTGTTTTTTTTTTAATTACCTTTTTCCTGCTGAGTCTGTTTATGTACACTGGACAGGTTCTTCTGGATGTTCCACATATATGTCATTGGGCTCACCTGACTTGACTAAATTCTCAAGGTAACTGAGCCACTTTGGCCTGTACATGCTAGGTGGATCAGCTGAGCGCTTGACTGTAACAGTCCTCTTGTTAAAATGTAATGCGTATCTAGATCTGTCCTGATTGCCTGTGATTCTTTGCTGCACCTTGAGCCAATAAAAAAAAAATTCAAACTTAATGAACAAATAAGTAAATAAATAAATAAAAAATGGGAACATGCAAGATTTGTCCCTATGTATTTGAATAGCCTCTAAATCTGTGTTATTGTACCGTCAAGTTTGCACACTTCTCAATCAATCAATATGCCCCAGAACTTCCCAATGTTTTCATTGTGAGAGACAGTCACATTTTCCAAAAGTCAAAAATATTAATGCATTAGCTAGCTCTTTCAGTGTTGATCACATCAGAAGTTCTCTTCATTAATTGAGAAGTTGATTGCAGATGCCACTTCCTCCTGAAAAGACCTCAACAGAAGTTCTGTTCATCATTAGTTGATGTGTTGATTCCAGATTAATGAAAAGACCTTTCATTCAAGTATCAATTTGCCCACTGTAAAGTGCTTTAATTTCACTGTTCTCTTGTTTTTGCTTATTTCACTGATGGCACAAAACCGTGAAAATAAAACACAGATGAGTAGTATTTTAACATTTTTTAATTGGAATTACATGTACAGGGAAACCTGCTTTGAGAGACCACCCCTAGGGCAGGCTAAAAAGTGGTCACACAAGGCAGGTGGTCTCTCAATGGAGGTGCAATAATGTGGGAACGATAGCAAAAGGGACTTTGCAAATATGGTCTTAAAAGGCAGGTGGTCTTTCATTCAGTGGTCTCTCAAAACAGGTTTCACTGTATGTCTAGAATAGTAAAATTAAAACTACAATGAAATGTCAAAAAAGAAAAAAAAAACAATGAAATTTAAACATGCAAAAATAAAGCAATTTAAGGAATTTGTAGGAAAAAAAAGCATGGCAGAGGTCAAGAACTTTCCTGTTTTGGGCACATTGCACCCAAAGAGTAAACCATTCCAGGTGAGAGTATGATCTTGGCACGGGTTAGGCGCAGTGCACCCAACCCACGCCAAGGGACGCTGTTGACCTAGGACCTACCATCATGCATGGGCTTGTGTACCAATCTAGGCAAAAAATGTTTTGCAGTAACAAGAAATTTAAGTAAAAATGTTAACATAGATGACAATTTACATTTGGGCACTTTGGGTGATTACAGATCGAAAGGGGTAAATGCATGTTGTGAAACATGATTGTAACAACATTCAGATATCTGGCAAAACAACACAAGTGTTGCCGGACCTAAAGAGAAACTCCTTCCCGGTTTCACTCACATATCTGACATGTGCAAATATCAGATAGTGTGTTTGTAGGGAACAGATGGGGCCATTAGAAAAGAGGTTTGGCAGGATATATAAACGTAAGGTTTTTTCTCTGTGTGTGGGGTTTTTTTTGGGGGGGGGGGGGTTGGAGGGGTTTTTTGGGGGGGTGTTGGGTTGTTTTTTTTGTGTGTTTTTTTTTGTTTTTGTTTTTTTTTTTGTTACAAGACCAGGATGGGAAAGGCAGAGCTGGGAGAGGAGGCCAATATATATGTGTGTGTGTGTTTAAAGGCTGCTATTTGACTCATTTGTCAGACATATGCAAATATCTGATTTATATTTGCAGAGAATGGATGGCGTCATTATAAAGAGAGGTTTTACTGCACACATAAACACTTTTTTTCCTTCTTTTTTAGTTAAATTAAGCTGCAAGGCCAGATTTATTTGCAAGACCATGATGGAAAAAGGCAGAGGTCTGAGGAGAATTCAATATATGTTTTAAGTTCCAGGGGATGGTGTCGGCAACATTGGTGCATATGATATGAAGGAGTAGCTGCCTTGAGCGTACTCCGACTATATACATATATATATATATACTGTACAGTTTGGCTTGTATATTTGATAATTGTGATTTGTACAGGCTGTTGTGATGTCATCGTATTCTTCTTGTCGTATCTTAGTGTGCAGTCACGTGCATATAGCGGCACAAAGTTAGTTTAACATAGTGGGACTGTAAAGAAAGATAAAAAAAAAAACTTGCATTGCCATTGTATACTGTAATTCTATATTTCTTATGGACAACACAACTTTTATATAAATGTTCTTTGAAAAATAGACAACTTGGTCTCATATGAGGATTCCACACAATACATGTTGTGAATCTATGACTAAAAATTGATATTGATGGAGCAGATGATATATTTTTTGGCTTGTAGGTAGTCAGAAGATATTCCTATTTTTGCTTGTCTTTAACATGTTGAACTGGTGGCTTAATTGTGTAGGAAGGTTGGGTGATTTGAGAGGCAACACTGTAGGCTTGTAGAAAATCTACAGCGCATCAATGTAGGCTTATATAAAATCTACACTGCATCCCTGTAGACTGATGTAAGATCTACAGTGCTTACCTGGAGACTGATGTAACATGTACAATGCATCCCTGTGGACTGATACAAAATCTACAGGGTATCACTGTAGCCAAATGTTCAGTCTCCCTGGGGATGTACCACTATTGTTGTAGCCATGGTGCGCAGGGAACAGGGATACTTGCTGGAGCACAGAAAACAGTGACCCTATGCCTGCCAATGATACCCCAGCTTTGCCCTTTCTGTCTGATAAAAGTCGTTCTGTTGTTTAAATAAAAGCACTTGGGATGACACGTCCTGGGTGGCACTGTTTGCTGTTTGTAATAATTATAATAATAACAATAATAACAAATAAAAAAAAAAAAACAGATTAAGACTCGAGCCCTGATATGTTAAACTTGGACAGTATCTTTTAGTAAAAGCAGGCTAATTTGACAACACGTCAACTGAAACTGCTTCCTGATAAAATCACAAAGGGAAAGTGATTCCCTGTAATTTTTTTTTTTTTTTTTGATTGCTTTAGTGAAATTAAACAATGGCAATGTAGTCAGCCTGGAAAAAGAAAGAAAAGAGAAAGGAGATTGTGTACACTGTATGGATTAGCTTTTTAGGTTTAAAAATCAAAGAAAAAACAAAAAAACACAGTTGTTTATGTCTTACTATTCCAGCTAACGTAAGTAGATTACATCATAAAGTTAGTCAATAGCATTAACCCTTTCCCCCTTGAATTAAGACTGCGTCAACAGCTTTCCTCGGCATGGCTTGGGCACTAAGTGCCCAACCCATGCCAAGGAAAGCTGTTGACCTGGGGCATGTGATCTTGATAAGTCTCGTGTATATTTCTCCGTCAAATTGTTGTTCATAACTGTTGAAATTAGTTGAAAACACTGAAGCAGACGACATTTGACCACCAGCCGGTTTTGGCCAGTTTAAGGGGGAAAGGGTAAATTACTGTATAGTATGGAAAAAAATCTTCCTTTCAGTGCCAAGGTTGACCGGAGTCAACAACTTTCCTTGGCATGGTTTAGTCGCAATGCAAGCACACCAAGGACAGCTGTTGACCCAGGCTCCTGTTATGACAACTGTAGGCATGCTGGGACTTGATTCAAGGTCCGTTTCCGAAGAATATGAATCTAGCATCGTTAGCATAATTAACAGTACATTGACTGTTGTCCAAATTGGCTATGAAAGGGGTCAGGATTAACTGTGCTGTGTAACTGACTCTGTTTTTGGGTTTTTTTTGTTTTTTTTTTTTTGTTTTTTTTTTTTTTTGTTTTTTTTTTTTTTGTTTTTGTTTTTTGTTTTTTGTTTTTTTTTGTTTTAGTTTTTGTTTTCACTATCTTTTGCATTGCTGTATGATTTTATGTCCTAGAAAAAAATGAAAGCTGCAAGTTCCTTTATTGATAAAGTGACAGGATTTATACTCAGTTTTGGGGAAAGAATTTGGCAAGTGGCTTGACTTGTTATATTCCCCAGTCACAAATTGCTTGAACACAATGTTTTATTTTGCCTCTAACAGTGGTTATTTAGTACAGTTTTTTCCTGAGTTGTGTCCAAGCATACCATAACAGAATAAGGGATGCTCCCTAACTATTTACAAAAATGGGCAAACACAACAGAGTTGTCTGACAATGGTTACCTCAGTCATTCTGCGTTCAGTTGAGATGTTACATTTTTGCTTGTGAGGCATGCTAATATAGTCTCTAAATTTGCTTTGAAAGTTTCATTTTTAAACAGTGTGCTTAAAAAATGTTAAATTGGCAGTGGCAAACTTTCTGGCTTCACGCTGGTGTCTCAGAGTGCTGTTGAAGTAACAAATTATCCGTCCTTTCACTGTGTTCGTGCAGCAATTATACTGCATTATGTACACTGCTGGACCCAGGCAGTGGCCAGTCTTTCACAATATCAGTGTAGAAGATATCAAAGTAATTTTTTAAGACCTAAAATTTATATTTAGAAGAGTTTGCATTTATGAAGCTACGCAGTGTCATTTAGGATATTTGCATATCAGTTTTTTTTTTTTTTTTTTCTTTTCTCGTTTTATGTACAGTGGTGTGTGCTGTATGTGGCCAACCCTTCAACCACGAAAAAGTGGCCACATACAGCGGGTGACCTGTCACTGCAGGTAAATTTGCTAAGAAACTGACTCAGCTGTTCAAGGCAGTGGCTACATACAGCTGGTACCAATGTATATACACACACACACACATGTCCATGTGCAGACACTTGTGTACCATATATTATTAGCACAGTACTGTAAAATTCGCTGAAATATTTGATTTTCCCAAGCACAAGATGTGAGGGATATAATCAAAATAAGAAGTTGTTTACAATCAAATATATTTATTAGTTTTCCATGGGAGTGAAGTCTGTGCATAAACATTTTTGGAAACGTGATTTTCTTTTTTTAGATGAAGTGGTATTCATGTGGAGGTTGTGTCATTTTTATCACCAAAGGCTTTGCTGTTTTTTTTCCGCCATATAACTCGTTATGTTCTGTGTCACAATTACATTTTAATATGCATTACAAATTGCAGGAGACAATGCTGTCTGTGATCACATGTTAAAAAGAGGAAAAAATCTGGCATAAAAACACAAGCATCATTTTCGCCAACTTGAAAAAGTGTTGAAACCTATGTATAGAGACACCCCATTTTTACGTGCATTTGCGTGTGCCATATTTCTTACATTTTCTTAAAATATTTGTGGAAAGGTTGTAAGAGTAGGCCTCACAACTTTTTGTCCACATGTGGGAATTTCACAAATACGTCGGACAATGTGTCAGAAGAGTATGGTAAAAGGCCTTACGATTTTTGTGTCCGCAAATAGGGTTTTCACTAAATATTTCTCACAGTGTGGTAAGAGTATGGTAAAAGGCCTTACGATTTTTGTGTCCGCACATAGGGTTTCCTCAAAATATTTCTGATGTTGCAAGAGCATGATAGAAGGTCTTTAGGTTATTTCATTTATAATGTGACTACACTCCAACCTCATTATAATGACACCTGACATATTCGCTTAAGGAGACAATGTTTGAGGGACTAAAAGTCAAATTCCTAAGCAATCTGACTCATTTATCTGACATATTCAGATATCTGATACATTTTGCAGGTGACAGAGGGTGTCATTATAACATGGTTCCATTGTATTTGATAGAAAGGCTGTCCTTGCAACACAAAAGTATTCTTACAATATCCTTACAACTGTGTTTTAACACACAGTTAGGCACACTGTAATTTTGGGTTGTTCATCTTCGGGTGCTCTGTAGCAATATCACAAGAAATATTGTACATGTAAATGCACCGTCGGATAAAGGTATAATCTTTGGTGACAGATGGTCTTTCATAAATATATAATGCATAACCTGTGGTGGATTTTAACATGTAGGCTGTAAGTGTGGTTTCTGAAAGATGGTGGTCTCAATTCACAGGCTTTACTGATTTTGGCACTCAACGTTGTAGTAATTAGGGTCTGCAATGTTGGAAAATTGACATATATATATATATTTTATTTTTGAAACAGTGCGAGTTCTTGACCTGTTTTGACACATGTGACCATTTATATTGAGTCACATTTAAAGCTGAACTGTCTGTTTTGTACTCTCTTAGTTAAGACTGTTAGGTTGTGCAGAGTACAGCGCCCTCTAGCCACGTATTGGTGCCTTCCAAGGTAGCTGTCTTATCGGTTTATTGTTTACACTACAAAACGAACCTTTTGAGGATGTTGTGTGTATTTTGTTATAAACATCGGTGCTGTATTTGTCAAACAAATTGTTGTATATAATATATTAATCAGATTAAATATTAAGTACGTGGTATTGTGTTCAGGGCATTGGGCTGTTCAAAGTTTTTTTGTGTATATGTATTCTAGATTATTTCACTGGGCAAATGTAATTATTCAAGATTAAGATATTGTGTTAATGACTTTATTTTTTAATCAGATGTGCCCTTACAAATGTATACACCATAGCCATAATAAACATCTTTAACATCAAAATCAAGACAACGGTGGTTACTTTTTAATTGCGCAAGTATTTGAGCCTTTCATTGGTGGGGTTTTGCCAAAGTTGTTGATGGGTGCGGCTGTCAAAAAGATGGAAGAAAACGGAGCAAGCAAATGTTGAGTTGCTTAATAAACAGTCATACCCTCATATTCAGAACCCCCTCCATGTACCTGGGGAGCTAGAGAGCTTTTACCTGCCCCCTCTGCTGTCAGTAAGTGTTATATACCAAGTTGTTCCCCAGGCTCTCCAGAATCTGATCTGGGTGGACATCCTTGCAAACTCGAATGTAAAGTGGATGAATGACCTTGAAATGTTGGTCAAGGTCAGATTCCTATAAAATGGACTGTACTTCCACATAATATTATCATGATACATTCCATATGTGAGTAACCTTCCAGTAAATTGTTTGTTTTTTTTTCCAACCAAATTCCATTTATTTTTACCTGGAAGCATTGACTGGGGCTCTTGATTGACATAAAGGGGAAAAATAGATATTTATGGTCACGGTCAAGGTAATCTGCATATCTCTGATAATTATTAAATATCTGACGGCAGCAAGGTATTTTTAGGTGGGGCTCCGTAAGGAGACCCCCTCTCATGTACAATGTACATAGTAGACCTAAAAAGTTCAATATTTGAAAACCAGGAACTATTCCTGTCGTGTTAATAGTCCTGATTTGTGACAAGACTTTATTCTTAACATTTGATATCGGCAAAATAAACAAGACTGATACCTGAAGGGTTTAATAAGAGAAAATACTCTGTCACCACTGGTTACAATTGCTGAAAAAGCCTCGCTGTGAGAATATGTCATCCGGCGAACGCATGTATTCTGGTGCAAACAAGAAACAGATTTTAAAAAGGTGCAAGTTATTTTCTTTCATTTGTGCTCTTAATGGTAACACTGGTATTACTGCTCATTGCTGATGTAAAATGTAGATATTCTTTATCGATCTATGCACATTATCAGGACCTTTCTGTAAAAAGAAGTTCCGTATCTTGCTTGTATTCGTGGGTGAATGTGACCTCAATTCTGTGAACACCGAACTTTTGTCAGCTCAATGAGGCTCTCCGTAGGTTTTTGCATATCCAGACAGTTACCAGTCTGAACACGTCCAAAGATGCATCAGACGGAAAAAATCCATTGAGCATTCGTTACAGTGATCTAAAAAGTCCACGAGAAAATGTAATCAAGTTATCACTTCCCCTTACAAGTCTTGTGCAAGTACGCTGTTTTGGCGCAATAACAATATGTAAGTGCTTTAAAGTTGCATTCCGCGATATTTCATACACGTACCTATCCACGTAATTCATCACTAATCATGCGTCGAAGGACCGTTGTGCCTTTGTTTTGGTCAATAAACATGATATTTTGGCGGGAAGAAAGAGTTTTTACATTCGACCATGCAAGTGTTGTTTATAACGGCATTCGGCCATGCACAACGGTTCTAGGGCAATTCCTCGCTGATGAGAGATATATTTAGAACCAGTTGGCTCTCGCCGGTCACGTGGCGTGCGCTATATTGCGAGAGCAAAGCACAATTGCATGCAGTCTCCACGTGCTTGCAGAGCCGTCTGCGGAGACAAAGTGAAACTGTGAAATACCACGATTTTGTTGGCCGTCAACGAGAATAGAATTTTTCATGTGATTAACTGTGCTTGATCATATTTTAATCATGCATGTTCGTATCGCAAGACTCAATGATAAATGGACGAGTTTGTACGCTCATCGGTGCCTAATGTTGTTTGTTCAAGCCTACGGCCTTCGCATCGTTCGAACTTGAAGTTGAAGACGACGGCATGCAGTCTTACATAATGTTCCGGTGTCAATGACAATGTTTGACACATTTATTGACGCAAAACAGCAAATAAAGCTTTTATATATGGTGTTCATTTTGACGCTAAACTTGTGCATGTTTTTATAAATTCAAGTCGCGATCGTTTGCTATGGACTGTGTTTGTGGTATATATTTTGATAGACATATTTGTTTGCTTTAGATTACATAAGTGTGGAAAACGAGCAAATGAGAACACACATGGTCGCAAACAATAACACATGATTGTCATCTTCACCGTTCACTGCAAATACAGATTCAACTTGGAACATATTGACCTCAAATCTCAGGAAACTAAATTTTTATGCAGTGAAACAAACGTCGTTTCATATTTCAAGATTTGTCTATAATTTGGTATCAGCAGTTCTAGGATGCAGGTACCTCCGTTCCATTGGTTATTAATGTTACAGCAAAGATGGTAGAAAAAGCCCTCCTTCAGGGTCGGTAAGGGGTTTCTCGCACTGGCGTGCTGCTTTTTTTTTTTTTTTTTTTTTAATTTATTTACCGTACTGGCGTACTGGAAGCCGTCTTGTTTTACGTACTTCGTACTATCCAAAATTTTGAAAGATTTTTATTTTCCGTACTGCGTACTCTAGAAGAATAATTACCTGTACCAGCGTACCGACCCCCCCCCCCCCCTTCTCCTTGGTTACAGTGAGCAAAAGACTATCTTCATTCTTATCTGCAGAGAGAGAGAGAGAGAGAGAGAGAGAGAGAGAGAGAGAGAGAGAGAGAGAGAGAGAGAGAGAGAGAGAGTTTTCACCAGGATTCGTCGTGTTTCCTACCAAAAATTTTGTTTTAGGATGTTTGTTTTATTGACGATGCACTGCATTCGTAAGATCTTGTCAGTATTATCGTCTGAATAATTTTCCTCGCGCTGTTCCTACCAACTGTACACTATAGTAGATTGTTCCAATGCAACTAAGCAATCATATATTTCGAGTTTGCGTCATGATATGATACATTTGAAATCCTCAGTATTTTTTTTTTTATCGCAAATTACCAAAATAGAAATGCGAGATAAAAAACAAACAAAACAAAACAAATCAAAAACAAAACAAACAAAAAACAAAAACAAAAACAAGAAAAAAAAAAAAAAAAAAAAAACAAAACAAACAAACAACAAAAAAACAAACAACACACACACACACACACACACACACACAAAACCCCACAGCAGATCTAGAAAGGACCAGATGAAATTCTGAATTACTTGACTAAAATTTGTTTGGAAAAAATTGTTGATACCTTAAGTTTATGTACATCAACTTTTGTTCTGCATAGGCCTATGACTTACAAGAAAGAACGATAGATAATTCTGTGCTGGAAGCATGTGCAAAAAAATGGGATGTTATTTAGTTGGACTTGTGTGTGCGTGTTTTCGGAGAATGTATACGGTTGCGACCGATAATAGCAGATAGATATGGCTGAAGCAGTGGCCGAAAGAGTGAGAGAATGAGGCTTCTTTGTATAATAAATTTTATGTTTCGAAACGTACAGTTCCTCATCAAATTTTCATGTCGCATGTGCCATTTTTCCGAACACAGTGTGACACCCGAGGACCCGTTCAGACCGTTGTGCAGTATACCGTTCTGTCAATGGTGACAACGTTCAAAGCTTGTTCTAATCCATTGCAAATGCATTTGGCTAGTGTGGTACACAGCAATGTGAATTTACAAGTACAATCCTTTTTAATTTTTCAAAATAAATTCGTTATATTGTCGTCGAGAAATGTTGGTAAAATTCTCTGTCGGACGAGGCTCTGAACAACGTAGGCCTATTGCAACTTCCCACACAAGTGGCATGCAGACGAATGTCTGAAGAAAGAAACTCACACATTATACCTTGCACAATCTTATAGAAATACAGAACTGATAAAGTCAAGTTCATGAGAAAATTTTATGGTGCCCCTAGGAAAATTGATGACGAATAGAATAACATAAATCTTTGACATCGTAGACAATAACAGCTTGATAAGTAGCGGAGGTCGCGGGCACGTCTTCCTCGCAATATGTGCAGTCAAGAGCTGCCGATGCAGACAAAATTTTATCTCGAAGTTAGCGGGAAACGTAGATAGTATGCCCATTTGTTTGTTGTTTTTTCTCTCTCTTTGTCTCTGAAGTTGCCGTTGTCTTTACTGATCTTAATTAACGGCACTTTTGTCCCATGAATTTGATTACCTAGCCACTCTCCCCACCCTCCCCCCCCCCCAAAAAAAAAAAGAAAAGAAAAAGAAAAGAAAACTTCATCAAGCTGGAGCGGTTATAATATGATAATGATATTCGGATTCAATCTCGATTGATTACAAACACGACTGATCAAGTATCCATGACGACTTGAATATAACGACTTCAAAGAAATGGGCGGCTCCTGTGATCTTTGATTTTTTTTTTCCGGCACGTGCGACAACTGGGCACTGCTCTGAACATCAGACCTGTTCAGAATCAGAATGAATGTAGCGACATCATCATCACTTGGACGCCCAAGGCTGACCTTGTCCTTCTTTTACAACCCGCTATCGCTCCATATTTTCAACACCGATGGAAACTGTGTGTGTCTGTCTTATTTTGTCACGCGCGGCTGGGGCACGTTTCTTTTCGCTGTGAGTGGCGTAATTTTCTTGGTCGCACAAGCAGACGAAAAGCCGGCTCAGACGGAAAACATAAGATGTACGCATGCGCGAGATCTGTATGTAAATGACCCAAATGACGTTGTCCAGGAATTCCCTACCGCACTCTGTTTGAATATTGAAGTTCCATTGGTGGAACCCGAAGACGACGTGAGGATTACTCGGTAGTTTCACAAGTAAGTGTGTGTTTTTCATATTTCGTTGTTTTATATTGTGTATTTTACACGAGCGAAGATGTGTTTGTATAAAATTTGACAGGTTCCCTGCCACTAGCGGTGTCATAGCATCAATGTGGTATCCACGTGGTCATTGCCATGTCGACCATCACATGAACATTAATAAAAAAGTCATTATGGCAATGTCGCTCATCACGAACACATGCTTTTGAATATCAATGCATTGCTCACAAATTAAACTTCATGTGTGTTTTGAAGTCTTATACTGAGTTGTTATTGTATGTCACTTGGTCTGCTTTATTGATTGCGTTCAATTGATTGTGGGATTCTGAGATGAATCAAGATCTAGGTCATGGATCCGAGTGAGAAGTGGATGTTTGTAAACATTGCTATGCTGAGACTGTCGACATTTTCAGTTCACGTTTTGAATGACCTATCACTCAGTGCTGTACTCACTCAACCTTGCGCTCGATAAGGCCACTTTGTTTGATGCTAAAACTATTTTTTCTTCGATTGATATACTGTATAGGGAAACTGTGTGCCAGAACAGTCACGGAGAGATGGGAAAAGTTGTGTTTTAATGGGAGGGAAAATGGCGTCAGTGAAAACTATTATTAAAGCAAAGCAAAACTTATATAATTTAAAAGTTGGTTTGATTCATTTACATGTTGAGCTTTAGATTTGTCACATCGTAATCATTCATAACTTGCCTTTTTTGAACGATCTGAATAGAGGTTGAAATGTATGTATGTATATATATGTATCTATGTATGTATGTATATGTATATATATATATATATATATATATATATATATATATATATATATATATATATATATGCATATTTTAAGTGTGATTAAAACCCCATCTTCTGCTGGGATTTTGGTGTGATTTTTACCTCAGCTGACTTGTCAGTCAGCTGACGTTTTTTGAGGGTCCATCGTCCATCGTCCGTCCGTCGTCCACAATTCACATTTTCGACTTCTTCTCAAAAACAGTCAGCCAGATTCACTTCAAACTTGGTGGAGATGTGCCTTGGGTGGGTCTCTACTAAGTTTGTTCAAATGGTCACGGTCCAGTGATTTTTGGATTTTTAATGAATTTTTTTGTCCATTTTTGGGTAAATCTTAAAAAATCTTCTTCTCCGAAACCACTCACTCAATTGCTTTGATATCACACAGGAACACTCTCTGGGACACTTAGTTCTTAATTTGTTCACCAGGTGGCACTGCAATTTTTCCTAATTTTTTATGAATTTTTGTGTGTTATAGCTATTTTCGACTTCTTCTCCAGAACCATCACTCAGATTAAGCTGAAACTTGGTGGATATGTTCCTTGTAGAAGGGTCAAACAAAGTTGTTCACTATGTGGGAATGCTGCGGATTCCTGATTTTTAAGGATTTTTTCAATTCTGGTACTTGTCGGTCAATGCAGCTTTCCTATTGATTACTATGGAAGTCAATGGGCATTCTAATGCTAATTCATATTTTTGACTTCTTCTCCAAAACCGTCATCCAGATTAACTTCAAACTTGGTGGCAATGTACCTTGGGTGGGTTTCTACCAATTATGTTCACGTGGTCATGCTCCAGTGATTTTTGGATTTTTAGTGATTTTTTTTTTTTTTTTTTTTTTTTTGACAAATCTTAAAAAATCTTCTTCCCCGAAACTGCTTACCTAAATGCTTTGATGTCACACAGGAAGACATCTAGGGACTCCTTGTTGTTAATTTGTTCACCAGGTGGCGCTGCAGTTTTTTCCAATTTTTTTGTGAATTTTTCTGTGCTATAGTTATTTTCGACTTCTTCTCCAGAACCGTCGCTCAGATTAAGCTTACACTTGGTGGATATGTTCCTAATGGAAGGGCAAAACAAACTTGTTCACTGTGTGGGAATGCTGCGGATTGCTGATTTTTAATGATTTTTTCAAGTCAGCTCCTTTGGGGTAAATGCACCTTTCCTATTGATTACCATGTAAGTCAATGGGCATTCTAATGCTAATTTACATTTTCGAATTCTTATCCAAATCCATCATCCAGATTAACTTCAAACTTGGTGGCAATGTACCTTGGGTGGGTGTCTACCAGGTTTGTTCCAATGGTCATGTTCCAATGAATTTGGATTTTTTTGTGATTTTTTTTCAAAAATCACTACAAAAGTTTTAATAGGAAAACTTAACATAGGAATTTCTTGTTATGGTCGTAACTTTAATAATATTGACCAGATTTACTTCAAACTTGGTGGGGATGTGCCTTGGGTGGATATTTACCAAGTGTGTTCAAATGGTCAAGCTCTATTGATTTTTGGATTTTTGATGAATTTTGTTGTTTTGGGGGGGGGGGGGCAAACCTTCAAAATTCTTCTCGGAAACCACTCACCCAATTGCTTTGATATCGTACATGGACACTCCCGGGAACACCTAGTTCCCAATATGTTCACCAGGTGGCGCTGCAATTTTTTTTAATGAATTTTTTGTATGGATTTGCTATTTTTCACTTGTTCTCAGAACCATCCCTCAGATTAAGCTGAAATGTGATGGATATATTGTTGTGGAAGGGTCAAACAGTTGTTTACTAGGTGGCACTGCTTTGGATTCCTGATTTTTAAGGATTTTCAATTCGGGTACTTATCGTTCAATGCAGCTTTCCTATTGATTACCATGTAAATCAATGGGCATTCTAATGCTAATTCACAGGACAACTGACACGAAATTTACTGTTTACTTGATATCTTGAGATCTGTTTTGGGTTAGCTACACATGTTTACTATTTTGTATGAAGGTCATGCTGAGACAGTACATGAATGACCTTGACCTCGTTTGTGGGATCACAGTGCAACATACATGAATTTTACTCTTCATTATAACTTGAGAATTACTTGAACTTTGATGTTGCACGTGTGGGTGTTCTTCTATGAAGGTCAGACTTACTCAGAACATGGTGTCCTCGATCCTTTCCAAAGTTCATAGAGCTGCAAGTGTGATGAATGTCAAGATCAGCTGAGGCACGGGCTGTTCACACAGACCTCTTGTTTAAGGTCCATCTTCCTGCATACCCTTGGAATGGAAAATGACAACCTGTATGTATCAGATGTACAGGGTGGCCTTTTACAGATCAAGGGTACAAACTAAACCAGAGGAGAAGCACTTCCAGTGATGAGGGGGCTAACAATTCTGTTTCTATTTTGCACCACCTGATTAAAGTGTACTGGAGCTCAAATGAAATAATACAGTGAAAACTCAAAGTGACACTCAGTTATCTGACATATTCATTATAATGACACAAATTTGAAGGGACTGAAGTTGTTGTTCCTTTGTTTTTTGACTCATTAATCTGAAATATTCAGATATCTGACTCATTTTCTTGGAAAAAAATAGTGTCATTCTTACAAGTTTTCATTGTGCCTGCTATGTGTGGACCCTGACAAACATTAAAAATGTAGCAATCAATAAAGCAGACTTAGTGACATACAATAACAACTCAGTATAAGACTTCAAAACACACATCAAGTTTAATTTGCGAGCAATGCGCCGATATTCAAAAGCATGTGCTGATGGTGAATGACATCGCCATAATGTTCATGTGATGGTCAACATGGCAATGACCGCGTAGATACCACATTGATGCTATGACACCGCAAGTGGCAGAGAACCTGTCAAAATTTATACAAACACATCTTCGCTCGTGTAATATGTACAAGGTAAAACAATGAAATATGAAAAACACGCACTTACTTGTGAAACTACTGAGTAATCCTCAGGTATTCTTCTAGTTCCACCTCTTCGCTGGCTTCAGCAACAGGTCTTTTCATACGTGACTGTGGCTGCTTTACATATGTCATAACACATTATGCGTGCGCATAAACGATCTCCAAAATACGCTCACTCCCACCCTAGAAATAAATTTTTGTTTGATCAGACACAAACCTACATGTATTGAAATGTTAACAAAATATTCATATTAAGCCCGGTAAATTAAGGTCTTACAGATATTACTGTAATAGCCATGATAATTTACTCGCAAATGTACCCAAATTTCATATACATGTATATGTATATTATACATGTAAACATATGTTCATGCCCTAATGAAAACAAAGGAAAAACAACAAAAAGCCCCACCTCCAGGCTTTAAGCCTTGTTTTAAGTTAGTCGCACTAAATGCACGAGATTCATAATTTCAATAACACACAGTCATGTAATATGGGCCCATGATTGAAGTCCCTGGCATTTCTATTGCTTGCTTTACATGCAGACCTGAAACCTGTTATGCCAAGGTCACAGGTCAAGGTCACATCACGTAGAAGCCCTGCTACATGTATTGTGTTGTTTCATCTATGCTTGTTACATGCACATTTAATTTAACATCACAAATAATGGGCAATTGTATATTTGATATACAAAAGTCTTTATGTGACTGATATTAACCGAGAATATGCCTCCATGGGGCTTTTTGTGAATGCCTATACTTCTAAAAATAATGAGTATATCTAGGTTTTTAATATTTAATCAAGACCTGATGGTCCCAATGGCACCTCCTCTTGGTTTCTGTGGATCTGTGTTCCTGTGGGAGTGGGCTTCCGGTGCGCAAGCTCCCGTATTCTTTCCTCCTAGGCTGCCATTTCTGGCTTGCTCTAAAGACTTGGGAGCTTCATTGACTTCCGTGGCTGCTCTATGAGTAGTCCCGTAGGAAGAGAGAGGGCTAAGCATAAGCATGCTGCTAAACGCCGGGCCATCAAGTCTGACTCCACCCAGTCCTGAGCCCAAGCAACCCCACTGGAGTAGCGGAAGTGAACCCAAGTGGCTTGCTTGCCTGCTAAAGTGGTCATGCCTCCTCACCTCCCCCCCCTCACTCCCACCCAGTGAATAGGGAGAAGGGACAGCATAGTCACAAGTCGGGCAGCAAAATCTCACGTCGTGGGGATCCCAAGGGCTCAGCACCTCCTAAAATGACAACCTGAGGTTTTCTCGGCCGCTGATCCAAGACTGTGGGAGACGATGGCCAGGCACCAACAGATGCAAATGGATCTGATCCAGCAGCTGTTTCTTCCCCGTAAGCACACCACTTGAGATCCCCATCGAAAAAGGCTGGCAAAGCGCCACTTGGATTTTCTGACCCGGACCCATCGGTCTGAGTACTCGGAAACCAAGGCGGCCGAACCGGTGAAGCCACAATGAAGACCTGCAGGTCCCTGTCCTGGTATTCCAGAATCCCAGCCGATTCCCCAAGCTCCTGGGTCCGAGTACTTGAGTTGAAGGTCCAGGTATCCCAGACCACCAAAACCCCAGCCAATTCCCCAAGCTCCCGAGTCTGAGAGCTCGGGTTGCGCATCCGGGTATCTTGGAGCACCAGAGGCAATACCCAAGTCTGTGATAGTGTCTACCTGTAGTGAGCCTTCAGCCCTTGCGGTTGTGGCCCTTACCACGACCCAGGTGCCAATTTTGATGCCTCCATCCCTTCTGCCGGCACTGCCAGCTGCGCCACCTCTGGGCTCAACCAGCTGGTGATCCAACTGCACCCCTCCTTTGAGCCGGATACACTGCCTCCCTCCTTTGAGATACAAGCAGAACAGCAGCTCCGCGAGGAGCAGCAGTTGTAGACGGGGACTTCGTATTCATCCATCCCCCCTGGTATTCCTATCATGTTAGGGCCAGTCTCAGATGAGCAGCTGGCTGCCTCCATAATGACCATGCAGTTCTCACTAAACCTACGGGCTGCAGAGTTCTTGCATTTCTAGCAGGTGCCCTCTGCATGGCCAACTGACCCCCGGGTTGGCAGCAGCTATGGTTCCCGCCCCAAGCCCCATGGAAGTTCCGCTGTCTCTCCCTTCATGGGAAGAATCAGGCTGCAGAGGTGATGTTGATGACATCTGCAGAATTTGTTGCTTCCCCACCCCAAGGCGTGGTGACAGACGTGTTTTTGTCACAAGTGGCCACCCCATCTGCCTCGGACGATCAGCTGCTCGACAAGGCTTTGGGGCCCCTGGCTTCAATGCATGGTGGCGAGTTTTCGTAAATCGACACTGAGGAGGAGGAGAGCTGTTGCTTTGTGATTCATCTGTCAGCAGGCCCAGGCCACCAGCTATCAGCGTGCGCCCACGCCGATGTGGCTCTGCTTGGCAGAGCCCCGTAATGTCCGTGGTGTGGGCAGAACCTGCATCGGCGCTCCCATGGATACTACTCTCGCTCTGACCTTTGAGCACTTTTTTAGTAATTTTGGTATTAGTATACTTACCTCTCGACCACCAGAGAAGTCCACCCGACCACCCCGCTTCCTCTCCACAGGTGAAGTCCACTGACCAATCATCAAGGAAAAAGGAAGTATACAGGAGCATGCGCACTGAAAGTCAGTCCCCCGGTTCCACGGGAACCGAGAAGAGGCGCCACTGAGACTCTTAGGTCTTCAGAACAATCGAGTACCCAACTCAGCTGTGTCTGGGTGATGTGGCCAGACACAGAGGTCTTGGCAATGGTGGTCAAGAGGTAAGTATATTAACTAATGCTGAAATTATTGAAGATTTCATGTATTTTCTAAGATGGAGCATCAGATTTTAAGAATCAAAAGCTTCAGTGCTGTAGCAGTTCATCTCAGCCTTCCAGGGATCATTTTGGAAATACTACATCTAAAAATAATCAGCATGTGCCAGTGTTTAACTATGCCAAGTTTGGCGCTCTTAGTCAACTACAATATATACACAACACCGCAACAATTTGCAAACATATGGCACTTTAACATAAGACATTGCCTTTCTTAGAATCTAAATTAAAAAACAGTACATCTTGTCACCACAGGGAGCTGCTAGCATGCAGGGAGCTTTTTTGGAAAATGCCTCCATATCTGAAAGTGATTAGATTATCCTAATGTTAAGCTCATGCAAATGTTAGTTCTCTTATCCAATAAAATATTTGCACAACTATATCAAAGTGAAAAAACATTTTAAAGTCAGAAACTAATCTTAACTACTGCAACACTACATCTTGTCACCAGGGCGTGTTCCTAGCATTCATGAGAGTGTTTTGAAAATGTATTAATATTTAAAAATTATCATTACATCCTAATGTTCAACTGGGCTAGGTTTCTTGCTTTAAACCAACTTTTCACTTGTATAAATAATACCATTTATAAGATACATTCAGAATCAACATATTATACACTGTGGCACTAAATCTTGTCAAGAGGGGGTGCTTTTTGCCACAAGAGGTTGTTTTGAAAATATCTCCATGTCTGAAAATTATCTGCATATCCACAGTGATCCAACTGTTTGTCTGTTTGGGGTTTTCAGTCCATCTTATGGGCCTCGATCCTAAATAAAACCTGCATAATTAAAATGAATTAACTCTCGCAACTCTACACCAAGAGAATTGTAACAGCTCTATGCATGATGACATCTCCACTCCCTGCTTCCTTGATAACGGGATACTTACTCATACTTTGATACAGGACAAAGCAGCAGTGTGGCTGATAGGAATGTCCTGTGTTACAGAATGACAGTTTATTTTGGTCATTTTCCAGAATGAAAGCATTAATTAATGTAGGACCTTTGACCCCCAGCCACTTTAAGGGGGAATGTTTTAACACTTTCCCCCTTAAAGTGGCTGGTGGTCAAATGTCCTCTGCTTAAGTGTTTTCAACTAATTACGCCCCCTCCTACTGGAGGAGGGGCATATAGTAATCCCTTTTTCCGTTCGTACATCCGTCCTGCTGCTATTTGTGTCTGGGCTTTAAGTCACTTGTCCTTCAACTTAGATTAATGAAATTTTATGCACAGGTGTATCTGCACATAAGAATGTGTTATGTATGAAAAGTAGGTCAGTAGGTCATATACATATTGGTCACAGTGACATATCCTTGTAAAATTGTGTCCAGGCTATAATTCCTTTACTATTTAACTTAGTTTCATGAAACTTACACAGAGATATATCTTGACGTAAAGGTATGTCATGAAACAAAACTAGGTCACTAGGTCAGGTATCTGGGTCATGATGATGCAATCATATAAAACTACATTGCACTTCATTTCTGGGATGTAATTCTATTGTCCTTCAACTTAGAATCATGAAACTTAACACACAAGTGTATCTGTACACGGGTGTGTCATGCATAAAAGTAAATCACTAGGTCAAGTATCTGGGTAACGGTAATAGCCTATTTTTATGGACTACAATCATTTCAAAATGAGACCTGTGATTAGCAAGGTTATAAATGAGGAGAGGGGGCATGGATTCAACAATCTCTGATTGCATTTTAATTTCAACGGGGGGAAGCATCCTCAGGAACTGTTGTCCTACAGAATGTAATCTGGAATTTATACAGAGGTGTAACTTTTGACATTGCTAAAGTAAACTGACATGCATCAACGCTGGCCACAGGGCCTGCCCATTTCAAGTAATTATTCATTTTTCTCATTCCATTGAAAAAGACTGAAACAAAAACGAAACAAATCGATGATTCAATTTTTGCAGCTAGGACCTTACCAAAACAAAAAACAAAACAAAAAATACAAACCTTTGTCTGAGTGATTTTCATTCAACCATTTTTGTTAAAATAAAATTTCCAAAATTGTACACTTTAAAAAACAAACAAACAAACAAAATACATTTTCTAAATAACTTTATTGTATATATGCCACATAATACTTTTGGGTACACAATAAGGACATTGCTAACGCAATGGAAAGGTGTCACTCCGAGACAGATGTACCAAGACTTCCACTCTTGTTTGCTCTGAGCGAGGGATTTAAATACGACCACTTGTAAACTAATGGTCATGGTAAACAATTTAATCTTTCAGTGCTATTCACAACAAAAGTTGTGCTGATCAGAATAATTATAATCTTTCCAGATTCAAATTCCTCATAAAGTTGTCTTTCGCTGAAGTACCACTGTGTCTATAGATCCCAAGAAGGGAAAAACAAGTGACCTTGCTCCGCAGTTTTCAGTCGGTGCCCAAAGCACACCAACAAAAGCCTTGTACCCAGTCCAAACTTGGTACAGATTCAGACATACAGATTATTGTGTATAATTCTTTGAAAGTGGATTCATTCAGTACCCGATACCTTTCCTGTGCAGAAAAATAATCAACTTTTAATACTGTATTAATGGAAGAATATGCCAGAATCAACATGCTGTTGTTGCTTGTTGATGGCACCACATGTGACTTCCCACTGGTATCCACCTGTTGCAGGTAGAGACACCTGTGGGATAAACAAAACCTGCTTCATTCATTGGCGAAAAATATCATGTGACACTTGAAAACAGGTGCTGCCAAAACCTGCTTCATTCATTGGTGGAAAATATCATGTGACAGGAAGCAGGGGCTGACAGCATGCAGAATAGTGTACCTGGCGTGCACTATTGTCATGGCATTGTATTGTCCATGTCATACTCTAATTATGCTATTCTGCAAGCTCCAATTTCTCTGACAAACACTTCCTATAACAAACTCCTCCTGAAGAAACACTCAAAATGCATAGACCAGGACTCACCCTTAATGAAACCCTGATTACACACAACCTAAAATGAGAATTGCACATTAAGATCACATGTACTTGTGAACATGCCAAAATGGGGATTCCTTCAGCTGTGAACATGATTGCCCAGCCAGAAGCCAGTGATTTTTGTCTTGCTTTCTGATGAAATGGTCTATCTACAGTAAGGCAAACTGGGGCCTGACCAGACAACACAAATACCAACAATTCCTTGGCAAAGAATATCAAAAATAATTCAATACATATTAATCTCTTTCCAAACCTTGATTTTAGAATGAGTCAATAGCTTTCCTGGGCATGGGCTGGGCACTAAGTGCCCAATCTATGCCCAGGAAAGCTGTTGACCTGGGGCATGTTATCTGGCTAGGTCTCATTTATAATTCTCAGTCAAACTGTTTTTCATCACTGAAACTGAAATTAGTTGAAAACACTGAAGCAGATGACTTTTCACAATCAGCCGGATTTTGGCCGGTCTAAGAGGAAAACGATTAACTATTTCCCGAACAAACCACCCAAAGAGTGCCTTAATGTTAACTGTTATCTGCTTCGAGTTATTCACTCACATTTCTCATTAATAAAATAAAGATTCTAATGAGAATTTTACAGAAAACTAATCACGGTAACATGACCCTGATCAACAGCTTAGCTTTGCATGCGTTGGACATGCTGCACCCAACCCATGTCTCAAGAAGACTGTTGACTCAAGTCTTATTCTAACACAGAAAGGGCTACTGGCGTGGTAAATTTTGTTTAAATGAACTTGAAAATATTGTTGCTTAAAAACATCCTTTTAAACAAGATTTTTCTGGGACTATACAATTCATGAGCCAACTTGTTATCCACATATCTTAACTGCATGTGTCTGAGAACAATTAAACAAGTATAATTCATACCAACTTTGAAAACCACACTTTTTGTATTTTAAAATCATACCAACATTTTTTGGTAAGTGTTTCATTTAAGGATATTAATATTGCACACACATGTGGATCAACACTGTCATGTTTACTCAACATTAACATCTTTGCTACCTACATACTATGTACACATCACTCGGCTTAAAATGGTTATCATCAACAACAAAATTAGCATCCACACTGGCCTTGTATTCTAGTGCTAAAATTAGTGTAATTATTATTACCCCCCCCCCCCCCCCATTCTAAGTGCCCTTCCTACTGTCTCAGTTGGGAGATTTTTACAGCTGCCTTTTGGCCGGGGTCTTTTAAAGGAAAGATTACTCTTATTATATATTTTATGTTGGTCTGAAAATATTTCATTCAACAAGTTACATTATATATGTGCAACAATATACACTTTTTTTTTGTAATTTAGGGATGAAAAACTCTGCCAATCCCTTCCTTTCAACGATGTTATTATAAAAATGTTCCAACCACATCTACAGTCATTTGGCTTGAATTTTCTGCTTACTGTGGGCACTATATATAATTTGGGATAAAACGTTAAATATTATACAATGTCCCATTGCACGCCCATTCCTTTGGAATCAGTTGACGGTTGCACACACAAAAGAACAACTCTGTGTTGACGAGAAATGGCAAATGTGCGCATAAATACTTTTCATAATAATCTCTGGAAGCAAAAGATAAAGACAAGATAGATTTGTAATTCGCATAAGGCAGAGTTATATTCATTTGAGCACTTCTCAGTGCACTTTGAGCAATACATTCAGTACCTCTAGAATATTTAACAAAAGAAGGACAAATTTGTAAAATACCAACCGTCAATGTGCAAAAGCAAGACAGCTCCGGGCTAAAATACTTATAACGTCTACAGACAGATTAATGCAACATGTATTTTCTTTCCATAAATTTTGACTTCATTCTTAAAGAATCTAGTCTGGTTGTGCCTGATGGCAGAGCAAATAGGACTACACCATTCTAGTCACAGTTTAACAAGAAAATGAGTTGCAAATTGATGAATCAAGGCACTCACACAGTGAAAAATGTATACGTGTGTATATATATATATTTACACATGCATATAGAGCTTCAATAAAATAAATATACATTTATATATGTATATGTATATAGTTTCAAATATTTACAATCGTCACATTTAAAAGTTTAATACTTCACTTCAGATGACATTTATAAACAAGAACGTATTTTCAAAATAAAAAGTGAGTCAGCAGTAACAACTTTGTATAAACAGAGTTCAATCTGGTCTCAGCTTCCATGGCTGTTGCCTTCTAAGCTAATTACAAACTTGGTCTGTTCAGTATGTGAGCAGCCATTTTTTGGTGTAAGAGGGAGCTTTATAGTGACCAAAAACTTGAGGTAATTTATGAAGGTACACAGATCTCAGGGAAGGCCTTCGGTTAAGGAACACAGATGTATCAAATCAGGAAACCAAAGTTATTGAGTATGAAAGGAAAAAAATGCAGGTATTCTTCTTTGGTAGATGCAAAAAACCTGTCATGTGATTGTACCTTAAAGAATCGTGGGACCTTTTATTTTCATATTGCTTGTTGAATGGAAAACAAAAACAACATACAAAAAAAAAAAATACAAGTGTCACAAATAGTATGCATTATCAACAAATGATTATATGTTTTGTGTCTTGAAGATCTTATTCATGGGATAAGATGATCACTTGCTTTGCCCTTTTGGTATAAATATAAAAATGCAGCTTTGTCATGATTGCTATGTTGAATAATTACATCTCTATGTTCTCTGTTGTTGCTGCTTCATGGCCAAAAAATGCACAGATACAGAAACTGTATATCTTGATAAAAAAAAAAAGTTTAAAAATGTGTACATATAACCAGTGGTTCATTAGAGAACAAGGATAACACACATAAGTACAAGTCCAAAAGCAATGGAAAGCCTGGTCAAAAACAATATTTTGGTGCATGTAACAACCTTGAAAAAATTATCACACAGTGTATGGGAGACAACACTGTAAACCATGTATACTGAGGCGCCATCTACTTCAAGATTTAAAAAATGACCTTTTGTTTTCATCTTTTGATAAATGGCAAGCTTAGGTGTAAATGCATGAGAACAAATTCAATTTATCAATTTAAAGCTTGGTAGAAAACAACATTCTGGCACATGTAACAGTTTTTAAAAAATTGTCACACAACTACAGGGGGCAATTCTGTATTGAGGCATCACCTACTTTAAGATTTTGCAAATGACCTTCTGCGAATGCTTTTGAACTAAAGAAAAAGGCCCGGAGAAGATCGTCAGCTGATGCAGCATGTACATGTGGATGCTAAACTTAGCTAAGGCTGGGCTGAAAGGTCAGTAGTACGTTTTAGTTTCAGCACGAGTTTCACTTTGTCCTTCTATGAATGTTGCACTAGAATTCATCTGAAAAACACTGTATATCCCCAAACACATCGTACCTTTGTAGCTATAATTATGGTTCTTACTCCTAATCAATTTGTGTGACATATTTAATAATACAGTAATGCCATTATTGATGCAAAGTGTGACATTTTACAAATATGTATACCAACAGTGCCATTGCTGCATGCAGATATATTTTTTTCATTTTAAGTATCATATATATATATATATATATATATATATATATATATATATATATATATATATATATATATATATATATATATATATATATATATATATATACATATATACATACATATATACATATACATATACATATACATATACATATACATATACATATACATATACATATATATATATATATATATATATATATATAGTGGTACCTGCTTTTAAGACCACCCCAGCTTCTGCCAGCTAAATGGGGTCACGTATTGCAGGTAAATTTACAAACAATCTGGACTGTTGTGCCACCAGATATGTGGTCACAGAAGCCAGGTGGTCCCTTATGGCAGTGGTCTTACATTGCAGGTACTACTATATGTACAATGTCAGAGCATGAAGTTTCAAATGGCTGTTCTACGCCTTTCATCTTAATCCTCACTGCACCTGCAATGGTGTGCACACTTGAACATGCAGGGGAGCTCTGAAAACAAGAGGACTGTGAGAGTCATGTGCTTAGCTGACCTACCATACCCAGCCTAAACTAGAAGAAGATGACTTTTACCATTTTCTCTAAGAATTGACCCAAAAATGTAAAAATTCATCATCCTAAATAGTGGAGATGCAACTTACAGAGACCCAGTTAAGGTACATCCTCACGAAGTTTGAAGAAAATGTGGGGAACATTTTTGGACAAAAAACCTACATGCTCATTGATTTACATAAGTAACCGAACCATGCTTAGACCCAGTTATCACAAACTTGAAAAATTTATTTAAACTGAAGAAACAACAGTAGCACCTTGGTGTGAATAAATTTGGTAAGAGCTAAGACAAGATACATTCTTACCGATTTTGAAGGGGATCCAGCCAGTGGTTTTCAAAAAGAAACAGGTGTACTCCGTAGTGTTCCCATTCAATTTGGAAGCAATTGCCCATACAGTTTCAAAAAGCAGAAATTTGGTAGGGATCCACTGAAGGTGCCTCCCAAACAAGTTTGACGATGATTTGGCCACTGTTTTTGAGATATTTTTTTGTAAATAAATTGTTGACAGACGATGGACCATAAGATAAACACAACTGTTTGCTGAACTAAAGATTTAGTAGTATGTATATATGAACATTAAGGGAAGCTTTTTACAAAACAATATGTGTAATGCTTTTTTTACTGAAGACAGAATGAAATAAAGAAAAAGATGGATTTTTCTTAGTCTTAAATTTTCAGACATGATTTTGGTGCAAGATGTAGTAAGGCAGATGAAATATCACAGTTCCTCCATCACCCAGTTCCACTGAAATGTTTGATTTATTTGATTTAGGCCCATAGGTACTAAACTACTTTCTTTGCTCGTACTTTTCGTGGAATAGGAACACAAAGTTCCTGGATACGTTGAGATGCATGTGCATTACGAGCCCCCAGCGGCACTTTGTAAGGGTCATAGTCATCATTAATTGTCCCGCGACTTTTTGGTCGAGCCAGCTGTTGAAGACGCAGCGAAGCTATGGCGTGCTTTGCATTCTCAGACACAGGCCACTGTACAGTCTTGTTGCCAAAATACAGTGCATGTGGGTGTTTGTGTTCTGCTAGCTGTTCTACACGTGCCGAGCTGCGTCCACTCAGGGCGGGCAGGGGAACAGCGGTGATGGGTTCATTAAATTCCCCTTCTTGCAAAGTATCTTTACTGTTTGCCCAAACTTTGTGGGGTTTGGGCTCAGAAAGTTGTACGAGTCGACCTGACGCATCTGCGCTTCTGGCAGCTTTTGTAACAAAAGTGTAGACAGGGCGATCAAACATGTACTGTGGATGAATGGGTCTATCTCTGGCGAGCTCCGTAACTCGTGAACTGGCGTTGGCACTCTGGGCTCCCCGGCTGACAGGCCAGATGGGAGTAGGCCTGAAACACAACAGGACAGCCACTGAGTTTATCGTTTTGGATTTTATTGCTCTGTTGATTTATCTCTCGAGAAGAGCTTGAGTAGTTCAGGCATGGTGTGTCATCTACCTATTCTCTGCACCAATACCCCAAAACCGCAATATTCTTTCACATACACTTATTTCAACTAAAGCTATTGGCAGGTTTTAGTGTGATAACTGTTCATTAAAGGTGTGATTTTGAAAAAGTAACTGGTACAGTAGTCCCTCCTTTGAAAGACCAATTCTTTGGGAGACCACCTCTTTTGAGAGACCACAGTTATGAGGTCTTTCTGTAGTACTTTTCATATTATTTATACCTCCTTTGAGGGACCACCTGCTTTATGTGACCACCTTTTGGGCGGCACTAGGGGCGGTCTCTCAAAGGAGGGACTACTGTACACACAAAATCTCATCTGTTTCTTTAATAAAAGTTTGCCATAGAGTCACACAGGAGTTACTTCCACTCACCTGTCACCTTGATATAGGGGGCGCTGCTTTGATCCTGCAAGTTGACATACTCTGGGAGTTGCCACTGTAAAGTAAAGTAATGTTGTCAAAAAACAAACAAACAAACAAACAAAAACTTTCTCTCTATCTGTTTTCAGTTTCAAGGTTGCTATAGACAAAATTTACGAAAGGTGCAAATGTTAGACCATCGGCTGTTGTGCCATCTTTCCCAATACAAGTTTTAATGACAATGCCCACTGTAACCACCCTAAATGTGTCATTCAGTCAACAAGATCGCTATTAACTAACATGTAACTGTCACCACATGTGCTGTTGTACCCATAATCCAACAGTGACACCATTTTGTTCTTTATGTGACCTTGTTACTTTGTCTATTGTCAACGAAATCATATGCCCAACATAGCTCTGCATTTTGCTCCTGAGCAAAACTTGTTTTCGTGAATAAATTTGATTTTTATGTAAGTACTGGGGGAAAAAAAATTGTCATTTTCAAGAACAGAGTAATAAATAAAACCATTGACATCATTAGTCCTGGTCACTGTACCACGAACATCCAATGTCCATTGTTAATGCCTGTCATATGGGTAACATGGTCACAACCAAGGTATAGCATTGTGACTAGGACTATCAATGCAAATGCAGTACTTCCCTCCTTTGAAAGACCCCGCTTTTGGGAGACCATCTGCCTTTTGTGACCATTTTCACTGTACCAATAAGCACCTTTTAATGACAATTTACCTCTTTTGGGACACCACCTGCAGAGCTTGACCAGTGACCACTCAAAAATGACTCCAAAGGACCACTTATCCATCCAGAAATCCCCCATTTCATATAAGTAAAACCCACCTATTTTGTGCAAGATTTGTAAAATAATTTGACAAAACTAGCTTACATGTCCAAAATATGTTTCTAATTCTAATAAATGAGTAAACACATGACTACAAGATGAAATGGGGTCTAACAAGGTATATCAGTCATGTTTGAGTCAAAATTATGGAAGGGAATAGGACTGGTCAGAATAATTAGCTCTGAAGTGTGTATTCACCCCAATACACAACCAAATACACAAAAATTTGGAGGGCTAGAGCTGTGTATTGCCATTGGTTTGCATGTTAAAGTAACCTTAAATAAACTGGTCACTTTAGTAGCTGTGGTTATATGATTTTTGTGAGGTATTTCGTTACGCATCTAGATTTACTGTGCGAAATTTGGTGTCTGTATGTGCAGTTATTTTCAAGTTATTAAGTTGCAAATTACAAAGTAAAGTAATGGGAATACACTACCCTAGCCCTCCAGTAACTGCAGTGCCCTCTTTCAGGCAGGGCTAGAACCTTCTGTTCTTGTCCTTGCCTATTAAAAGTAATAGGCCTAGTTAGTTGTAGGGCAGGTGGTGCAAGAGTTGAACCTCTTTTGGGAAACCACCTGCTTTATGTGACCACACCTTGGATGGCACTAGGGGTAGTCTCTCAAAGGGGGGACTATTGTAATTTTATTATTTGATGCAAATCACATAGAGAAATACATTTGCTTATTCCATGCCAAGATGATGGCAGCTTTGGTCAGTTGTTTTGGTAACGTCTGAAAAGTCATGTTGTGGGCGCCTGGCATCACTGTGTAGTGAACAAAATTTGGTGGACATCGAGTCCACGTACATTCCCAACAAGTCTGAATAGGATCCAACTTACGGTTTGGGAACAAAAGTCGACAAAAGTGAACAGGCACCAAAATTCTTTAAAAAACGAAAAATAGTCACAACACCACTTGTGGAACAAATAACAATGATTGAAGTCTAGAAGTGCCCAGAATTGTCCCTATGCAATTTCAAAGCAATTGGCTTAGTGGTTTCAGAGAAGGTTTCATTCTCAAAAATTAAAAAGAAAAATTGTGAAAAAAAAACCCTTAAAATCATTGGAGTGTGACCATTTGAACAAACATGTTAGAGATCCAGCTAAGGTACATCCCCACCAAGTCTGAAGTGAATCTGGTTGCGGGTTTTGGAGAAGTTGAAAAGGTGAATTTCCATTGCAATCTCCATTGACTTAAATGATAATCAATAGGAACCATGCATTAACCTGCACGTACCTAAATTGATTTTTTTTTTTTAAATCAGGGATGCAGAGTATCACCACCAAGTGAACAACTATGTTTGACCTTCCGATAGGCTACATTTCCACTGAGTTTCAGAACAATTTGAGTCACAGTTCTGTAGGAATCACAAATAGCACAAACACCAAAAAAAAGAAAAAAAATGCAAACATATAGAAAATCATGGCACTACCTGTTGAATGCACTTGGTGGACACCCACCTATTTACATCCCCACCAAGTTTGAAGTAGATCTGGCTGACAGTTTTTGAGAAGATAAAAATTTGAAATGTGAATGGATGGACAGATGGATAACCAACCATCACGTAAGCTCAACTGACTGACAAGTCAGCTGAGCCAAAAACGTCAAATTTACTCACCAATAACGGTGGTTCCTTCGGCACCTGGGCCTGGAGGATAGCGGTCTACCCAGTATACAGAACGTCTACAATTCAGACAACAAACACAGTGTTACACCTTCCCTGTTGGAGAGTTCTATATATAGACATTTCCAGATTACAAAATGCAGGAGCCGGGAGCATTAATTTTGAGTAGAAAGTTGATTCAGAAATGAAGGAGACCACCTGTAGGAATAGTGGCCTTCTAGGCTACTTTTGTGATTATTGAAAGCCTGTTCATCCTTAAATACATAGTGCTTTTAAATTGTCAATCTAGCATAATTTTCTTGGTTTTCACAGGCATGAAAATGGAAAAAAGGCCCAATTATGAATCATTTTGCATTCTCTATTCACAAAAATTAGTTCCTGTACAAAACAAAAAAATGCTCATCCCTACTAAAAAAAAATTTAAAATAAAATCCCCATATAATTTCCTGTTGTTGTTCAAATACACATATACTTTCTGTAATACTCCATTAACTAATTTGTTTACATTGTATGTTTTCAGACGAATTGAACAATATTACCATTTAGTCCCATTATATGCACTTTAGTATGACACTGACCTCGAAAATCCAAAATGCTAACATGCCATTTTTTTTTTCAAATTAAAGGGATGACATCATCCAATGCTCCACTCATAAACCAAACATGATCATTAAATACTGTAAGTTTTAGTCAGTTCATTTCGCAGAACCGTCACAGGTTTTCTCAACTGTATAATTATGTCCAAATACTACTAGCGAACTCAATACAGTGAATAGATTGCAAAATTTTGTTCAGAGAGTAGGCAAAGAATGCATGTAGCTGATTCCTTTATAATGATAATGTGAATCAACTCCCCTAATCACAGAATGAGCAATATGTCTATTGATCAGTCACAGCTTTCAAAACAGATATTCACAGTAATCCACATGAATTAATTCGAGACACCAAATATAACTAAAGAAAAACCTTCAGGCCACAGTGAAATGGGAATTTGTTTTGTCTGCACTGAGAAAATATTTTTATTCCCCATAGACTGGGTGTTTGCAGATCAAGTGAGTCTTATTTCCTGCTTCACTTTGAGGCCCATTTAAACCTGGCATAATGACACTAAATGTACACTTGGGATAAGTGCTGCCTTTATTTGCTATACACATAAAGGTATTGGTGTAACTGTTTAAAGTCAACATTCTTTGTGGCACTTTAGGAACCACAGCTTTGGTTCGACAGCATGCTACACAGAAATGCAAGCAAGTTTATAGCAGATTAAAGGTCACATTGTATGTTTTTAACTTAATGACATGTGGTGAAATTTTACTGTTTCTGTAACATTAATTTAATGAAGTCCAATGTGAGATAAATACATGTGTCTATGTCTACGTCTAGTTTGACCAGTGAAAGACTTGGCAAGTGCTGAAGTGGCAGAGGTGTCAGTTCAAAAATGATCAAGTACTCAGCAATGGAGGCCTATTAAGAAAAGGTAAATAGTACTTCAGCCAAGCTCAAATAGAATTTTTTTTGGCAAGAACTCTGTCCAGACACAGACCACCATTACGGCATAATAACGGAGCAACTTTAACAATCTTGCACCTTTATCTCATGAAAGTCATTCCCTGTTGTCGTATTAAGGGCTGACAATCTATGAGCTGCCTAACAGCAATGAAAACACACTTTGTCACCAACAAATTCATCTCGTTGGCTCAAGGTAATCTGCCCATTAATATAGTGGTAAAAGGGCTGCAACAATACACACAGGTCAGTCTACATAATCAAGCTGCTTCGATGCAATTTCATTGTGAAGACTTCAGTTACATCAAGGTTAGAAATGAGAACATTGTGGTCTGTATTTGTCACTCTATAGCTTTATGAAATGGGGATACCACAATAAACAAGCATAGCCAAATGTGGCCCACACTAAAATATCACTTTAATCCATCAGCAATTGTATTAATTTAATGCCTTATATTATGAAATTGAGCAAAACTATGGCTCACGTTTCTCCCATGACTGACCAATTTTGCCTGTATCCATATATTTTAGCATTCCCATAAAATGTGCTCCGCAGTGATAAATCTTGTTCTTCCGATCTTTGACTTGTTTTACATGCACTTTTCAGAATACATGTATATGCATTTAAAAAAGTTTGAAGTCCTTTATCTTTGGACGCTTCAATGGATGGGACCAAAAATCGTGGCATATTTGTACAAGCTAGGGCACCAGTACTCTCTTAATTTATTCCATATGTCGCAGCAATGATGGAATGACCATAACTATAGATTAGTAAAGAGTGCCATAGATGGAACACAAGATGATGATAACAAAGGCACATGTCCAATACAATGTTTTGCAACAATCACCAATGTTTAAAAAATGTTATCTCACTAAAGTTGGCCACAAACTATTTAATGTGGCAGCATTATTCAACCAGTCCAATATGCATTTCTGCTAATGAGAGAAATATTACTATGGGTACCACCACATTTTTGGCCAGGATAAGTGGGCATCTATCCACTTTACTTGCATCTCAAGATATTTCAGAGAAAATGAGATGCTAGTGTGACTGTCACCAAGGAACTGTGATCTATAATGATTGAGTACTTTATTTCAGTACAATGTGACAGACTGGGTGATGTTTGTTTTCTTTTTGTTGATCTTTTAAATTGAAAACATGAACAAGCTTGTACATGGGTCTATGCGCCTTGCTGAGTACCACATGTATAATTTGTGTTTGGGCTACAGAATGAGGGGATGTGGAACGACTTTCAAAGGAATATGTATATGATCAAGAAAATATGCTCTGGAGGTAAATAATGCAAATTTTATTCTTTCTATGTGCAATTAGTGATTTGATCTCTCTGCTTGGTGTTCATGAAAATAATTAACATGGCAGGAAAGTTTATAATGAGACATGGATATTTTTTATCATGAGTTTTGTGTATACAGAACAGAAATCAAGCTTTGTCTTTGAGCTTCTTCCTTCAATTACCAAACATTTTAGCTGTGCGCCTCTTCTCACTCATTTCATTGCTGCGTGATGATAACTCACACTTCGAAAATGTTTATCTACAATCATTAAATGAAATCATGTGTGAAATGTGTGGCAAACTGCATTACACCCATGTCTGTGTTGACCATCAAAGTGTCAAGACTTAAAATTGGTCTCTTTTAAATTAAACTCATGTCAAGATCTTTGTTGTGACATAATCAATGCTCTGCATGCAAAATTTATATGCCTTCAACAAAATGTGGCTGCACTTTAGAAACCATCCCCAGTCTTCTCTGCTGATAAAATCAATCACTGTCAAATTATTTCGTCCGTGTAACATTCTCCATCATGTAACTTTGTAAGTTCCAATTCAAATATCAATTAAAGGTAGGCTTTAGTTACGCCGCGTTATTAATTTAAAAGCTGACAAGTATTGATACTGATGTCAAGTTAATTTGTACAAGATTAAATTATATTGGAATTGTGTTCTTTTGTGTTGAACTAGCCTATGAAATTATTCTCCAGATGTCTTTTTGACCTTAAAATGTTATTTCTTGTGCCTTTGTCTGGAGATATCACTTCGTATGCAACGTGGGACTGTCTGAACTGAGTCAGAAGTTCTCAACTAAAGTTGACGAAACACAACTTACCTGTCCGCAACAAAACCCGGCGGGATGGGTTTCGGACATGCCAACACATCAATGCGTGTCGCTGAAGCTGAAAAAGTAATGGTAACGAGTTAGTATATACATGCTTGCACAGATACATTGAGGGAAAACAAGAGAAGAAATCGCAACTCCTTCCTCACCTGTGGCCGCCATGTTGTATCAATGACGTTGCTATGCAGTTGCTACGGCAGGCTGCTCCCGCTTCGTCTGGGGAGCTGCCAGTTTCTGTACACAAAAGAGAACATTAACTTCCGTCTCGTGCGCTAGGTGGCAGTGTGGCTACCATATGTATTTTTACAAACCAAAAAATCACGCTGTATTGGTAAAATCAACTTACAGCACGCTTCGAAATTGAGGGCTACTTAGTCACCAGGGCAAGATTAAATTTTGTTGGACAATTTCATCTGACGCTCTGCTTGCACCAGGTACAACTTTCATTTTTAATTGAATTAAATGTGTAGCACTAAGTCTTTTAAATATGAAACAAGGCAAACCAAGGCGGACTAAACATTTTCAAATGTGGTAGCATTAGCAGCAGAACATTTCTTCTAAAAATTTCAGCCTGATTTTTCTGCAAATAAGAATGGTTCTTTTTTGAGGAAATAAGGAAGAGAATGAATTAATACTTTCTTTTTTAGTAACACATAATAATAATAATAATAATAATAATAATAATAATAATAATAATAATAATAATAATAATAATAATAATAATAATAATAATAATAATAATAATAATAATAATAATAATAATAATAATAATAATAATAATAATTTTTTCAATTTTGCATCTATTTAGATCAATGTGGGACCATTAGAAAATTACAGTATGAGCAGTGGAAAAGTGAGGACCTTCTTGGGTTCCTCTGCAAATTGTAAAAATGTCCTGGTTACCAATAGGCACCTTCAAACAAAAGTTAATTACTATCCCTGTACAGAATAAATAAAATACATGCATATATATAATTGATACTAAAATGACAATGCCATGTGATGTCATAGAGATTGAAGTACACTTCACAAATGACCAAGACTAAAATTATCTCCCCCTAGCCACCCACCCACCCCTGCAAAGAAGCTGTACATCAAGTCTCACATTATATATGCCTAGTTTATAATATAATATAATCAGTTTGGATTTAGAAAAAATCATGCAACAGGTTTGTGCATTTTTGCCTTGAAACAACTTTTGCATTGTTATACTTCTTCGTCAAGTCCTATGTTTGTATGTTTTTTGGATGCGTCAAAAGCGTACGATCGTGTGAGGCATCGCCAGCTTTTTGAAGCCCTGGTGGAACGTAATTGCCCTAGGTATATTATAAGATTTTTGGCATATTGGCATAATGCACAAGTAATGTCCGTTAAATGGGGCAAATTTGTGACTGAATGTTTTGCGGTAACTAATGGAGTGCGTCAAGGTGGAGTGCTCTCCCCCGGACTCTTTAACATTTATATAGATATTATCAGTAATAAGCTTAATGAGATTAATATAGGTTGTGTTGTGGATGGTAAAATTGTAAACCACTTAATTTATGCAGATGATATGTGCCTTATGGCACCCTCAGCTAAAGGGCTTCAGTCTATCATAGATAAATGTGTTGAGACAGCTGATAAATTGAATATTGTTTATAATAAGAAAAAGACTGTTATCATGTGTATGCAGCCTAAGACATGGAAATTACAGGTTTTTCCTCAGTTGTATTTTAATAATCAAGTAATTACATATGTGAATAGTTATAAATATTTGGGGTGTATGCTGTACAGTGACTTGTCTGACGATGCAGATGTACAACGTCAGATAAGAGCAATGTACAGCAGAGCCAATATGTTAGCTCGGAAATTTGGTAAATGCTCTGAAGATGTTAAAAAACAGCTTTACTGCTCTTATTTGGGTAATGCATATTGTTGCCAATTATGGGCCAAAGTGAAAGTTCTTACAGAATCTTGTATAATTGGAAAACATTCTTTATATTTATATGCATAAATATATAAATATATATATATATATATATATGTATATATATATATATATATATATATATATATATATATATATATATATATATATATATATATATATATATATATATATATATATATATATCCTAAAAGAAAAATCTTATTTTGCAGAGGTTTACATTTTTATCCCAAAAGTACTTTATTGACAGTAAAAATTGGTAGTTTGAACTTCAGTGGGAAATCTACTGAAAACTAGATTTTAAAAAATTTGAACATATTCGCAATCCCCAAAAAGATGTTTAACGGATTTAACACTATTTTTACAGAAATTGAACATCTGTGAATCTGTTATATTCCACTTAAATAACTTTTCATTTGTATAAATAATTCTATGTAAGAATCAAAACTGAAAACTACGCAATTCACTGCATATAGTAGCTAAATATAACAATCTAAAAAGTAAGTACAATTCATCCTCATCAATATTCATATTTAAATTTCCCACTTGTTTATGAGTGGGATCTGCGATTCTACTTTGTTTTCAAGTAAAAATGGGTACACCTATCTTGGTATTTTACCTATGTCCATGATAATATCAATCTTTCCCTCAATTTCAACTGCATATACGGTAACCTTTCACCGTTAAGAACATGTTTCCATTCCCTTGAAATTGCTTATATAAGTCCATAATATGTTTCCAAGTCAACGGAAATTTGATATTTTTGTTTGAAGAATTCGTAAGTCATAGAAGTCCCTTCTCTTGTAAGAATAATTTTTACTTTTATTTTAAACTGTCAATTCTTAGTTATTTAGTCTTACTTAAGTTTACTTTTAATCCAGAAATTTTATTAAATTCGTTTAACACATAGAAAAGTTGTCTGATATTGTCGTCCGATGCTATTAAAAAGAAGGTGATATCGTCTGCATATTGAATGATTTTATAATCAACACCGTCAACTTCTATGTCTTTTATTTTATCATCTCTATGAACAGCTAGAGCTAACATTTCTACCCCTAAAATAAACAGATCTGGTGACAAGGGGCACCCTTGACAGACACCTCTTGTTAATTTTATGGCGTTTGAAGACTAACCATTATTTATTACGCCACTTTCAATTCCGGAATAAAATAATTAGACCAAATTTTTTAATGAGTCACTAAAATTGAAATAATGGTAAGCATTTGTTTATATAATTACATTCTAGAAAGCGTTTTAATAATCCACCAAAGTTAACACGGCTGGAATTTCTTCCTCATCTACAACCTCAATCAAATTAAGAATTTTATCTATGTTTTCACCAATATAATGATTTTTAATAAACATTGTCTGATCCTCATTTATTCATATTTTGATTGCCTTTTTTTAACCTTGTTGCTATGCACTTTGCTGCAGGTTATGATCTACATTTCAACAGAGATATCGGTCTCCAATTCTGTAATTCCAAGATATCTTTATCTTTTTTAGGAAGTAAGGCCAAAATTCCATGTCTCTGACAGTAGACATCTGGGGTATGCTGAATGTAATGACTGGAAAAGAAAAACATTTATTTGAGACCAAAACACTTTATAAAAATCGGCTGGAAATCCATCCGACCCCGGTGATTTGTTATTAGCCATAGATGTTAATGCTTCTGTTAATTCAATTTCTGTTATCTCACCTTCACAAGCTCGTTTTTTGATCTTCCAACAATTGCATATTATTGTCAGTAAGGACAAAGTTACAATCACTATTTTAATTATGTACATACTGATATTTCAAAGTGTACAGTTTCTCATAACACTTTTTTTTCTTCATTTAATATCTGATTTGGTTCTGTTATAACATTATCATTAACTCTTAATTTATGAATAACTTTATTATTAAAATTACGTTTCTCTAAATTGAAGAAATAATTAGTGATTTTCCCCTTCATTATACCACCAAACGTTAGCCCTAATCATTGCCCCCTTTGTGTCCGTATCTACCCGTTTTTCTAATTCTGATTTTAAATCCTTAATTTTTTATTCCATTTCATCTATGTTGTTAGAAGTAATTGTTATTTCTTGTTCTAGATCCTGTATTTGATTTTCCAGCTTTTCTATAACCCTGTTTCTCTGTAATTTCTTTTAAGCTGCATGTTTTATAGTTGTGGAGCGTCTTTCCATTTTTATCATTTCCCATTTTAGTATTGGGTCCTCATAATTCCTTTCTTTAAATGTATCTAATACCTTATAATTATTTACCTCCTGTACATATTCCATGTCTTTTAACAATGAACAATTTAGTTTCCAAACTCCGGGTCAACTTGGGTGTTCCTCAAAAATTAATTGTAAGGTTGACAGAATGGTCACGCCGACAGCGAGGTATAATATCTATTGCATTGGTGAAACCTATCAATCTAAAAGAAAGCCAAAAAAAAAAAAAAATCATGTCGAGTTTATACTAAAGTTGGTCTTATTCTTCTCCATGTGATTTTTTTCATCTGGATGCTGGTATCTCCAGATGTCTATTAAATCTGCATATTGCATCCATGTGGATATAATGTTCACATTTCTAAAATGTGTGGATGGAATACCTCCATTTTATCTCTTGCAACATCTTCAACAAAGTTGAAATCACAGCCAATGATCATTGGTAAGTACTTCTATTTCATTTACAAAATCAAATTAAAATTCCTCTTGGTCCTCATTTTGACCGTAAATGTTTGCTGTAGGTAATCTAGTAATAAAAAGTGTCATATCTATGGTAATGACTCTGGCCAGAGTATCTTCCTTTATATATAATGTATGTCAAAAGGAAAGTTATTTTTTAAAAAGAATGCACACTCCTCTGGCATTTTTGTCGCCATGACAAAAATATATAAATTGCATCCCCATTCGGAACACCAAAATTTCTCAATGTCACAACTACTATGTGTTTCGTGTAAAAATAACACAGAGTATTTTTTTTTTTTTTTTTTTTTTTTTTTTTGCCAACCATGTAAATAATAATTGTCTTCGTTTCTGCCTATCTCTGATCCCTCTCACATTGAGAGAGATAGTTCCTATGTTATTCACCATAATTGATTTTTAAGCAGAACCTTGTATATTTTCTATTAATCTTTTCTCTTGTTTGTAAGTTGTGTTTGTGTGATTTTATTTGTTTTATAATAGTGCCTTGACATGCGTCTTTAAGGATGGCACAGCCTCCCATTACCCGGTAAATTGCAAATATACATGCCGAGCAGAAGAAAGAACAGAACATCCATATGGACTACGACAAAATAAAAATGCAAAAAAAAAAAAAAAAAGTAAAAAGGAAAGCGTGGTCACAGGCTATATGTGCTATAACCAGCACACAGGCATAAAAGTAACATGAAAACTCATTATATGTGACTTACTGGATCATTTAACCTTTTCTTTGACCATAATTGTGGTTTCCTTATTCGTCCAAAAGAAAAAAATTAACTGCCTCACTGATGCCATAATTATATACACATACAGAACTATTAGTAATTCTGTTATTCTATTTGTAACTGCTGGTTTAGGTTTTTTTCTGTGTGGGGAAGGGGGTGGGTCTTCGCTTTTGTTTTGTTTTTTTGTGAAGGTAATGTCCAACCTGGAAAAATGACTTCACTTTTAAGCCAAATATCACAGAAACGTGTACCCCTGACATTATAAATCTGTGTACTCAATAATTGAAAACACGTTTTGCAGAATCTGTTTGCACTAACTATGGAACTCAAAATTCCAAGTTCTTGTAAAAACACAAGCGTTTTCGATGAAAGAAAAAAATCTTTTCTGTAAAATTCTAGATATTTCTCAAAAGTATTCAAAATAAAATGATCCAGTTTGTGCTATTATAATCTCAACACATGTATCTGCAAAAAATTTATCCTGGATTTGTCATAACTGTATTTTTTTTAACCATGATGCTACAAAAGTGGAAAACGGTTTTTCTTAGAAAATCCCTAAGAGGTTTTTGTTTTACAGAATTTACAGAGTAAATCAGTTTTGATTTGATTAAAATCATAGAATTTGTTCTAGAGGAAATATTCATGTAAACTGGGAATTTTAGAGCATATACCATTGTCAAACATTGGGACTATGTGTCAATGAGTGCCAAAATTATGTAAGTATACAGCAGTAGTACAGTGCATGAGTTGCAATATTGTCAAAACTGTTGCATGGAACACTTTGCTTTTGCACATAGATGTTGCCCAGGTGAACCATCACCAAAAGTTGTGAAGGAGATAATGACACACCAATTATTTATTCTCTGTATGACATGGGATACATATAGAGTTTAGTAGAATTCAAGCATTTTGCTGACTCAGCAAATCTGGCATCCTGGCTTATATCTTGGTAATGGTGGACCTAGACCTAGGCCCATGTTTGGTTTAAGCGTATTTTATTGAAAAAAAAAAGCAATTGGGAAAAAGGGCTGAGCCCTATATAAACCCTCTTGTAGGCATATGGTTATACCATGAAAGATTAATAGTAAAGTTCCTGTGAGGTTTCTTTCGGTGTTGTTAACTTTGACATTGAGTTACCTTGAAAGGTCAAACTGACATATTGGCACATATCTTCGCAATACTAAATTTTGGTCACTTATTAGTCGGTATCTGTAATCATGGAGGTAGAAAACTCATGAATCACTGTATTAAGGTGTACCGTAATAACAGAAAACCTCTCTTGGTCTCTGTTCTTTACAGACATCCTCGAATGGACACTAGTTTTTTCGAACACATGGAGGACTTTTAGTACAATTTGAAAATTCTAATTTAGACCTTATTGTCACTGGTGATTTTAATATTGACTATACCCACATTGATGACCCATCTTCTAGAGCCAGCAATTTGAATGACATTATGCCAACTTATGGGCTCAGCCAGGTCATCAAGGCACCCACCAGAATTACTGACTCCTCAGCAACTATTATAGATTTGACTTTGACAAATGTCAACAAGTACAGTGCCAGAGTCGGAGCAGTATCCGTAGCAGATCATCTCATGAATTTCATTATTTTAGACCATAAATCCAATAACCCAAATCATCGCTTTGTAACTTCTCGAAATTTAAAAAAACTCAATCCACAACATTTTCTTTCTGACCTTACTCGTGTGCCTTGGCATGTTATTGAATGCTTCGATGACATCAATGATGTTTGGATGGCATGGAAACTTCTCTTTGATGATATTGTAAACAATCATGCCCCTCTTCGCAAATTTCGAGCATCCAAAACAAAAATTCCATGGTATGATGAAAAGATTGAAACTCTTAAGGACATGAGAGATCAGCTTCATCATAAAGCAATTATCTCCGGGAATGTACGTGATTGGACAAACTACAAAAAGTTAAAAAATCGTGTAACCAGCCTTGTTAGGCAAGCCAAGTCCAACTAATACACAAATGGTATCAATGAGAATAGAGGAAATGCCAGAGAAGTGTGGAAGCTCCTTAAAGGCCTCTTACCAAAATGTGTATCAAATTCAATCACCTCCCTTTATGTTAATGATTCCCTTGTTTCAAACTTCCAGCAACTAACTAATCATTTCAATGAATACTTCATTGAAATTGGTTCAAAATTATCCCATCAAATCATATCCCCCTTCAATCTCAGCAACTGAATACCTATCTAAATTCCTACCACACTTCTCTGGCAGATTTATTTTTAAATCTGTTTCCTCACATGATGTATCAAAAATGCTTGCTGAATTACCAAGGGACAAGGCCACTGGCTTAGACAATATTCAAGCCAGACTATTGAAGATGGCTTCACCGGCCATCTCTGATAGTCTGGCTTACATTTTTAATAAATAATTGACCATGGGCTCATTTCCTGATGCCTGGAAAATGGCTCGCATTACGCCTATACATAAAAAAGGTCCAAGAACTGACCCCGGAAATTATCGTCCCATCTCAATCTTACCTATTGTCTCAAAATTACTAGAGCGAATAGTCCATAACCAAATTTACAACTATCTTTCGGAACACAAACTACTGGCCCCCCAACAATATGGATTTAAAACCCAAACAGTCCACACAGACTTCCCTTCATAGCTTCACTGAATCTGTTTTCACAGAGCTTGAGAAAAGGAATTCTGTGGGTATTGTATCACTTGATCTTCGCAAAGCTTTTGATACAGTTGATCACAGAATTCTCCTAAGAAAACGTTCATATTATGGAATTAGAGGCACTTCTCTGGCTTGGTTTAATAGTTATCTTACAAACAGACTACAAATTGCCTGTGTAAACGGAAATCACTCCGAACCTAACATGATCACCACTGGCGTCCCCCAGGGGTCAATTCTTGGACCTTTACTCTCCATTGTTTATGTAAATGATATTTCCATTTGTTTTAATCACTCCTCTGTCAATCTTTATTGTGACGACACACTGTTTAATTTTGCCAATTCAAAATTGACTTGGTGTCTCAGGCTCTTAATCATGATCTCCAAGGTGTCTCAATCTGGTTGAAAGCCAACAAGCTCAGTCTCCATATTGGAAAGACCTGTAGCATGCTTATCAGCAAGAAGTCAAAAACACAAAATCCAAACCTGAATCTAAATCTTCATGAGGAGGAAATCAACCAGGTTGATTCGTGTCAATATTTAGGTATCACTTTAGAGTCAAACATGAAATTTTCTGAACAGTTAGCATCACCTATTGCAAACTGAAGAAGGCTATTGGCATCTTTACACAAGCAGCTCAGTTTATCTCGACCAGTGCTTGCATTACTTTATACAATGCATTGATACTACCTCATCTGGATTACTGCAGCACTGTTTGGAGTCCTAGCTTGTATAAAAAAAAGACCTTGTAAAATTACAACGTATACAAAACAGAGCCATGAGAACAATTCTAAAATGCCACCCCAGGACCCACATCACGGATATGCTGAATACCCTGAAATGGATGAGCATAAAACAAAGATTACATTACAATTATTGTATCTTCATTTGGAAAATTCAAAACAAACACACCCCTCAGTATTTGAACAATTATTTCACTGCAACCTCAGATGTCCATACCCATAATACAAGATTTTCCACCCGTGGTTCCATTTACCTTCAGTGCTCACATCCTAAATCTTTGTATAATATCGGATCTAAAATCTGGAATGAAATTCCCCAGCATATCCGTGATGCGAGTTCCTTGTATTGCTTTAAGAAGAGCATCCTTCCATACATTTTCAGTAGTGTTGAACACTTCTAGACCTCAGGTTTGGAAGCATTCTACTTGATGCTTACTGTTTAATTTGCTTTTTATTCTGGATATTGATAGTTAATTTTAAATCATTTGCCATATGTCCCTGTGACTCTTATATTTTATGTATTTATATAATTATCTTTTATACTTGTTATTCATACATGTTTTGGGCCTCCATGCCTAAACAGAATATTGTATTCTGACTATGGATTGCCAAATAAAACCTTGAAACCTTGAAAGGGGCTACCTCCATGATGTAACAGAACGGTCAAGTCTGCACTTGCAAAGCAGTAGGTTCCAGTCAGCAGAGCACAGGGTCATCATGATCCCTTTGTTTGTTTTTTAATTGAGAAACACGATTTATCTGTATATACTTGCACTTAAATATATGATTTGTTCTTGAGATTGTACTGGTGGCTGTTAGATTCACCTCTCAAGCATTCATCAAAGGACACAGTCACACACCAAGCCCTTTTCCTGATTTGTACAGCCATCACGTTCAATAACAAAATGTGGGCTCTTCATTTTTTTCCTGAAACCACAAAAAAAACAAAAACAAAAAAAAAAAAAAGACTATAGTTTCAGCTTGGGCTAAATAAGGGAAAAAATTAAAAGCCGTTGTTGATAGAATTTTACATCAATGAGGAGTGATTGGCCCATCATTAGATAGTCCTAGCTGGAAATCATTAAAACACCGTCGCCTGCAGACGTGACCTTCATCATGTTTATTGCACATGGACTGAAATACATCAGTATTGTACAGTCAACAACAAATATACAGAAATAGAAACCTTACCCCATACACACTCTACTATATATACACATAAGAGCTCACATCCTTCCCTTGGTTTAGTATTATCCACGGGCAGCAAAATATGCGTCTGTAGTGCAGTTGCACTAATTACATGGAATGACCAACGGGCCCAGAATGCGACCCTGGCGGATGCGCTTGTTACCAACATGAAGCGTGAGTGATTATGCCTATCCGAAAGGTATGACCGAAACTGGAACAGCGACACCTGTCTTTAAAACCTCTCCAATGAGAGATCACCTCTTAAAAGACAACCTCTTTAGGATACTTTGCTTTAGTAATACTTATCATCTTGTTCACACCTCCTATGAAAGAGTGCTAGTCTTGAGAGACCAGAATTTGACCAGCCCCAGGCTACAGGTGGTCTTTTAAGGCAGGTTTCACTGTATAGCGATTCCATCCCCGGCCATGGCACTCATTTTTCCACAGTAATCTAGCTCATGGTCTATCGGCGATATATTTCTAATTTAATGTAATCAGTAAGCTGGATGAAGTATAGGTGTCCATCGAGTAACTTTTTAAAAATAGAACTGGAAATTACACAAAATATTCATTCTTGTCACAAATTTGTGCAATTGAAAATACATATCCCTTTGAAGTATTTTTGATGTAACGGTCAGGGTGCTTACAGGTTTGCCTTTGCTGGCATCGTGCCCGTGTTTGTTATTTTTCTTGAACAATGCGCAGAATCCCGTGCGAGTTTGAAGTCATCTGGCGCAGTGCTGGTTTTAATGGAAAGTTTTAGTAAATATGTTATTAAAGTTTCCAAATTTCAAATGTATGTATCAAAAGCAAAGCTAGTATGTTGTCAAGACCAGTATATTTGTATGAGTGTAGATGACTCAAAAAAGCTTCAGTGACTTCACCAGGCCTGAACCTTTTGTATTGCAGTCAAGGGTAAACAGTTGCTTTTTTTCCCCTTTTTTTTGTAAGTTGCCCATGGGCAACCATGATATGTTCTCGAGTGACCCTCAAAACCCCTACCCATTTTCCCTGATGTCGATAATTCGTCGAATAACTGTGTACTAAGTCACATAGCATTTGGTAATGTCACAACGAGCAGTGTTCCTGTGCAACTGATTTATCTCACTGCATTGGAAAGAAATATTGATTGTTGACATAATGTGAGATTTTATGCATCCAAATCGAAATTAAAAAAACAAAACAAAACAAAAAACAAACAAACAAAATCAGGTTAAAAAAAGCAAAATAGTAGTTTCTGGCTAACCAATGTGGAATGTGGGATCAATCTTGCATGTAGACCCAACGACTAAACAGATTTTCTAATTTCAATTCGTAAAGAGAAACCCGAAATTTAATATTTCATTTGCATAATTATAAAGGCTCACGAAATGACTTAAATCTATGTGTATAACCTAGAAGGTCATATTGTGTTACTTCATCTTCGAAGGTAAACATCCTTTTTGATACCTTCAAGATTTTTTTGAATTCTGTTGTATACTCAGCTGGATACACAGATAATGGTTGATTGTGACCTCTCCTGTTAGTCATGTAAGATGATAAAATGTATTCTATATATACTCAAGAAATCCTAATGTGAAATGTACATAAATGCCACCAGATCATTTGTGATTCCTGTTCTATCTCATTTTGTATTATAAAACATCAGACTGATTAAGTTGAAAATAATAAGTTGCCCCTTGGGCAACTTGGAAATCATCTAAAGTTGTGCCAACACATTTTAAGTTGTTTGGGAATTTAGAAACCCCTAATTTCGACCCCTGGCAGTATATTTATTTTCAAAATCTACGTGACCCAATACCTCGACAGGAGCTAATCGAGGGGGTCTCCAGCACATACAGACGCATATGCAGTACACTGGACAATACAGAAGTTCTACTTGTAGAAAAAATATATATGATATTGTTACTAATAAATAAAACGTGTAGTCTCCATATGTACAAATAAACGGCACTGAAGTAAAGATTTCAGTGTTAGCTTCATCTGCGAGGTCACAACTACCAGCAGCTAGCATAATTTCTAAGAGTCCGTCTTGAGCAAAATTAAGGTTAAGCAATAAATATGGGTGTGCACCAGGGGCGAGCGTGTTTGTGACTGATGTCAGTAGTTTCCGTCTAGGAAGTTCAATGGTGGGACCGAACAAAAAGTGGTGACAAGCATTATTGATGCCTGTGTTTAAACGAATAATTTGCTGAGAATACAATGTTTAATTTATATAAATGATAATTTAGTCCTGAACGCTGCAAACGAAACTAGGTGTGAAGAATGTTTGCAAAGCGGTCGCCAGATGCAAAGTATGGGGGTACTTCGTGACTGCAGAATAGTCTTTTGGTCACTTTGGCTTTGAAGGTTGAAAGTGCAGGAGATTTTTTTGTATCGTCGAGGGGTCATAGGTCATGTCAAAGACGAATAAAAGAAGGTTAAAACGATCTGAAATAGCGATCTGTTGTCCATTTGATCCGCCTTATTACTGAAAGGAATTTTGTAATTGGTGGCTTGCCTGTGTAAGTACATAATCAGGAATTAAGTTACAGAGGTGCGGAGGGTGGGGGGATAAGTTTTTTTTTTTTTTTTTTTTTGACATTTTGCACAGGAATACTAACTTGAAAATTGTCAGCAATGTATATGATGGCTTCCAACCTGTTTCAGCTCAACAGTCCTATTTAGCTGTACTACGATTGTCAATGCGTCAGTTGGAATAACATCTCTATCTCTTTCACTTTTGTTGATATCAAAATATACATTATACATATTAATTCCCCGCTACAAAGCACGGGTTTGACGGCAGGCGATCACGGGAGACGTGCGGGTCATATCACTGTCACACCCAGGGCCATATGTTCATTTCTCACAAAATTAGTGTTTTTGAGAAATTTAAGTTCACAAATGCCAAACTGGTATTCATCTAGTATTTCCCGAGCCATATTTAAAGAAAAATTTCCATCTGCCTTTGATAAATATTCTATATTTCCAAAATATTAGTAATATCCCGCTTTCCCCAAGTGTAAATACAGCCCTCGTTACCATCCATGTGCCATGGGTTGATACGAGAGCAATGGGTGTGACACTTTATGAAGAATAGGGTCATAATGTAGCATGATATCAGGCATATGTTCTTTTTTTCCTGTACAGGCCAACCCGATCACAGATAAGAAGGCACTCTCAAAATGTTTATGATGGTTGCAAGCAACTTTTCTCCTCAATAACCAGTCAGAGATGTAAGAAGGTTCCCTAATTATAAAAAATACTGCCCTGAAAATGGCTGCCAGCAAAGGGAATAGAATGCTAAATTCTATTGGCAACGGACTTTGGAACATCTCGTTGAGCAAATTATGGAAGGCTGCACTAATAAATGCCCCAGAAAACTGGGCCTTATTTTGTTGATGTAAATGAAACAGATGCCAAGAAAAATTGGCAGAGGAGCAGAAAAATGAAAACACGAACTTCACAAAGGACTACAAAGCAGAAAAATGATATATCTAAATTGTGTCATGTATTAACAGTTCCATTATTTACACCAAATGGAAATTTAAAGGTTACCACATGGTTGTAGCTGTATCAGCCCCTCGTACCCGTATCTCTTCGGTCTCATGACGACACGGGTGCGAGGGTCTGATACAGCTACAACCATGTGATAAAATATGAATAAAGACAGACAGACAGACAGACAGACAGACAGACAGACAGACAGACAGACAGACAGACAGACAGATAGATAGATAGATAGATAGATAGATAGATAGATAGATAGATAGATAGATAGATAGATAGATAGATAGATAGACAGACAGATAGATAGATAGATATATGTCCTTGCTGTGAGCTCTGTGTTCATTAAGTACAATTGCAAGGAACTTTAGTAAGTTGGCTTTTTTGAGAAGTACGTCGATCAGGTCTGTTCAGATCAAGCGATTATTCAAGGGGGGCGATGAGCAGTGGCGAGGCGCAACAGCCATGAGATTGGAACCGACGGCAAAATTCCAGACCACCTCAGCACAAGGCCCGAGTTACTTGGAGCAGACAGCTAAACCTAGTTTGATATGTGAAACTGGTACTGTTTACATATATGTTTGTTTTTCTTGAATTGTTTGTATCACATTTGGCATAGTAATAGTGACCTTGATAGTCATAATAATCATCATCCCCATCAATATCGATATCTTCATTTCTATAGGTTGATTATTCTGAGTAAAATTACTTCCAATTGTCTCGTTTCTATCATGACCTCATTCCCAAACACAAACAAAATAAATACTGGAACAGAATGAAACACGAATTTGATACACGTACCTTGAAAGATGCAGAAGGTTCAATTGGCCCTAGCTGTCTGACTATGCTTGACGTACGAAGTGCAAGAATATCGTAAGTTGTTCATCCTATCCTAATATCATGGACAAATGTGTTTACCTGCGTTTTGCCTGCCTAGACCAGGGACGTGCTATTCAGACGTATGACACGCGCCTGCCTAGACAAAGATACAAGATGCAATGCTTTATTTCAAGTCGGCACGTGTACAAAGAGAAATATAAGCCAAAGGGCCATTAAAACGGACGAAAGATATACATGAAGTAATGTTAGACAAATACCTGTAACTAAAAATGGTAGCATTTATACACAACTGAAAAAAGTAGCACCGCAAAGTTACAAATGATCAAATATCAGACAGTCATGCATTTCGCTCATCTGGGTATTACTGGAAGGTTGTGTTATATGCTGCGCAAGTGTATGACTCGTCAAAGGTCCAGGTGCCAATCAGTATTTTAGATTCTGTCAAAAGTTTGCAAACTGCATTGAACATGTGGATGACGAGCTTGCTGAATACGACGAGATCGACCGAGTTTTCGTATCATGAAATACGAATGAAACCAAACCACCACTATTTTAGTTGCTAATCAAGACACCTGTTTTGATAAATGTACAGCATGATAACTCCTGCGATTTACCAGTGCATCAAGAAAAAGGCCTACAATGAGCCACGAGCCTGAGATAGGCATTGAAGTAAATTGTATTTAATTAATTAAATAAGAAACATGACGTCGACGAATGAACCAAGGAACAAAGAAATAACTAAACGGATGAATAAACGCATAAGTGGGTGGATCGATGGAGGGGCGGACAAATGAAGAAATGAAAATGGCAGATAAAGATATAATTTAAAAGATAATTTGATTACTCATCCATTACTTATGTAATATTTTGTAATTCCTGATTACGAAATCTATATACCTGCAGCATTTTCATGTTTGTGGGGCTACTGCAAAATCACATACATGTTATATGTAGCATACACGTTTCAACATGTTCTCTTCAAGCATATTATGTCTCTCTACCTTCATTTTCACGTGTGAACTTTCAACACTAAAACTGCGTTGCCCCGTTATAATCAAACGCTGACATGACAAAGTATAAAAAATCCGCCGATAACCCCATATAGTTCTTATATTTGAATTAATTTGCCGTTGAAAATTAAAGGGGGGGGGGTCAGCTTGCGAAAAGACCGTTACCCCCAAAAGCAATGTCAAAACATACAGCAGAAGCATGTAGTTTTACAACTACAGACCTAGCAACAAAATTACGATTTGCACCATGCAGAAAATCTGTCTGTGTGCGTTAAAAAATTAACGAAATTTGAAATGCTACAACGTTCCTTCGATACGAATCAAGCGTGCTCCGATTACAACCCACTGAAATGAAATTTGACTGGCCCTTTCATCTAACTGTTATAGTTTTAAAATGGTCAAGCTTTAAAATCTTCCAAGTGTACCCTATAAGCATAAATCAAAAATTGACAACTTTCATTTTCTTTCTATTGGATGGACCTAAATTACAAACCGATGAATTGGCGTTATCATTAATACCTGTATCACCTTGGAATATATCAACTTTTCAAGTTCGGAAGTATGTCCAATTAGCAGAAATTTAAAGTGTTTTATATCATCGGATGTATCTATGTCACAAACTCAAGAATTGAAGCTGGATTGACACCTCTGCGTGTTCTGCTTTTCAGAATTGTTTGGTTTTCCGATATAAGCACATCAGCAAGTGTGCCCACAAAGGTATTAGCATACTTTGTCTTCATTGTATGCTGAGATTCCTTCAAACTGAAAACCTTGAAAATCTTCAAAACTAACTGCTACTGGGCACCCTTTGGACTGGTAAAAAGCAACAACTGTTTGGAGATGCCCATTCCAGAGAGGATCAATCCTGTTGGGTAGTATATGGCTCAGTATATCCTGCATACATGTAGGAAAAAACGTATTTGAACATACATAGACAATATACACATTAATTATATTATATCATATCATATCATATCATATCATATCATATCATATCATATCATATCATATTATATTATAATCCAAGCGGTAATAAATACGTGTAATACGTTGTCTTCATTAAATGCTGCGAGCATTTCAAACTGAAAACCTTCAAAACCAACTGATACTGTGCACCCTTTGAACTGGTAAAAAGTGCCAACTGTAGCGAGGTGCTCATTCCAGATAGGGCAATCCTTTTAGGTAGTATATGGCTCAGTATGTCCTGTGTACATGTAGGAATAAACGTATTTGAACATACATAGACACTGTATATATTATATTATAATCCGAGCAGTGATAAATATATGTAATACATAACTGTTCAGCTATTTCGGCCTGATTTATGTGTTCAACGTGAACCGCTGTATTCTATTGAGAACCTAAGTTATTACACACTTCCTAGATTAAAAAAAAAACAAAAAAACAGAGAGAGAAAAAACAAAACAAAGCAAAACAACACTTCCTGCAAGACCTAAGCTTTTCAAAGAAGACAGTTGTATTAGGGATTGTAAGTCGCCAAAAGAGACAGGTTCTAACAGAGGAACCTAATTTTTTATGCATACAAAATGATTACATAACAACATGTACCTCCATGAAAAGAGTAACCAGCTGGGCCATGTTGTGGTAGATGGATATGTGTATACTGTTCAGTAAAATTAACATAAATTGAAATTCTTCAACATTTTTTTTACATGCCATAGGAGTTGCCTGTGACAAAACCCATATATTGAACTGGGAATGGTGTTGAAGATATAGAAGGTTCAACATTCCAATTGCTGTAATTTGCATAATTTTGAAAATATGAGCTATTCCAAACCATGTTCAACTTTGGATTTCTAGCTGGAAGAGTCTCGCAGACAAGTTGTGGATGAAAGAAAGAAAGAAAGAAAGAAAGAAAGAAAGAAAGAAAGAAAGAAAGAAAGAAAGAAAGAAAGAAAGAAAGAAAGAGAGAAAGAAAGAAAGAAAATTCCAGTCTTTACTAACACAGTGAAACCTCTCTACAGTGGGGACCCTTGGCATCCGAGAAAAGTGCCTATTCCTAAGAGGGGCAGCCCTTCTGGGCAGTATGGATGAGTATGTGTGCATGTATATGCACATTAGTCATACATGCACATACATGTACAGTGTATACATATTTTAATTCAATGGGATGTGTATACATGCAATACAAAACTGTCTTTTTTCCTTTATTACATAAACAAATTTTAACAAAAGCTGTCAAGAAACTACATATACATGTTCCTATGAACCAACACAAGCACTATACTATATTACCTTATTGGCTATGAAGAACAGGCTTCATCTCACTGGTTACAAGAAAACAGAGATACGAAAGTGTCCACTGGAATGACGCCAAAATCTACCCTCCTTGGTCTGGCCCACTCAACTCTGTATGTAGTCTATTTTTAACAGAGGGTACGCTCAGTCTTGTTCTGCCCAGAAGTCTGGAGCCTGTGTTCCCTTGGGACTGATAAGCTCAGCAGACTGACATTACCTCAGGCAAAAACAGACCAGCTAGGACACCAGTTTCAGTCAAGGTGTACTGACAGGTCTGTGCAGCACCAGTGGAAACTATAGCCTGCCTGGTACATATGGCAGCATGGAGTCAATCTGTTCTTGCATAAACAGAAAGAGATTCTCTGTATTTTATTGAGAGCCTCATTACACAGTTGTTGGGAGACCCCCCCCCCCCTTTTTTTTTTTTTCTTTTTTGCTTTACTTTTTTCTTTCATTATTTCTTTGGGGTTTTTTTGCTGCAAGACCCAAACCTTCCAAACATACACCTAGCATGCATGGATAGAAAACTGCCTCTGAGACAGGTCCATGCTAATTTATCATGAATGCAAAATGTTTGCCTCACACCATAGAGGTCAAGCAATAGGTCATACAGCAACCAGTTGAAGGAATGCATGTGGATTGGGGGAGAAATTTGGTGAATTTAGCATACATTAAAATTCTCCAAGTTTTGTTAGTATGCTATTGGATTTGCCAGTAGTCTCAAACCTATATGTATAAGTTAGAACTTTGTGTCTATCTGCAATAGTTTGGAAGATATGGAGCTTTGAAAATTTTAATTTTCCCTCATTTGCATAATTTTAATCATCATGACCATTGCAAACCAAACGGCAAAATTTCATTGGCAGGTCAGTCACCCATGGCAAGTTTTGTGGTTTCGGGAATAATAATACGGTCTGAGAAAAATTCCGGACAAATCTGCAGGGGTACCATGAAAACCGAGGAAAACTAGAAAAGAAGATTTGCTTCAAAGCAAATCTGTCTGTGTGCCTTCAAAAGTTGTTAATATCAAATGCTACAACCTTTATCCTTTGGTACTTCACATTACATTAAGCTTGTGGCTGGATGCAAGTTTCAAAGTCCAAATGACCTTGACCTTTGATTTTACAGGTCACATGTAAATTGCACAGTGTTACAACATCCACAATTTAAGCTCAACGGGAAGCAAATCAGATGAAAATTGACCAAGTTATGGCAAGATGAAACTTTCAAAGGGCCAAATGACCTTGACCTTTGCCCTTTTGAGGTTACATGTTCTTATAAAAATGTGCAGTGTTGCAATACCTACAATTTGAGTTCAACATGATTCGAATTGGATAGAAATTGGCCAATATGACTGGATGAAACTTTCAAAGGTCCAAATGACCTTGATCTTTCACCTTTAGAGGTCCCATATAAATTTCAAATATGTGCAGTTTACAATAGCTACAATTTGAGCCCAACATGATCAAAATTGGTAAAAAATGACCAAGTTATGGCTACAAGAAAGCCACAATCGAAAGTGACCTTTGACCTTGAAATGACCCTTGACCTTAAGATGAGCTCAACTTGAAGTGAACATTGACATCAAAAATGACGTTTTGGCTAAAATTGGCCTTTGACCTTGACAAGACCTTTGGCCTTGACATGACCTTGACATTTGAGATGACCTTTACTTTGCTATGACAGAACTCCTTCACACTGGGAACCACATCTACTATAGTATAGAAGATTTAAAACTTTGATTAGCCCTCATTAGCATAATTTTAAAAAGCATGACCTCTCATTATAAAAAGGCCAGACTTCATCTATAGAAGTATAATTGTGCAAAGTTTGGAGTTTCTACGTGTAATACTTTTCAAATCAAATGTCGGACAAATTTGCCTGTAAAGAAAGAAAGAAAGAAAGAAAGAAAGAAAGAAAGAAAGAAAGAAAGAAAGAAAGAAAGAAAGAATAGATAAACAATATGTCTGTGTTGGCACACAGACATAACCAGTATGTCTAGGTTGGCACCCAGACATAAACTTGAAAGAAAATGCATTGTGCCCGACTGAATTATGCCAGGCACTCTGCTCCCTGATTATGCAAATAGTACGAAAAACATGATCCATATTCATTAATTCCAAACCCAACAATGACAGCAAAGAGATTCCAGACTTGCCAAAGCATCAACATTTCTCTTCCAATACCAATGTGAAGAAACAAATTTCATTCCTGACTTAAGACATGCAGTCACCCATCAAAGGCAACTGGTGAGACGTCTGCCCGCAAGAGGGCTCTGTACGTCTGTCATAGCAATGCCGGCTTCGTGCACATGGCGGTGTAGGTCTTGGACCAGTAAATACGCTGCAGCTGCAGGTGTGTCAGAACTTTCAGTCACGCAATGAATACAGCACCTCAGGTGACAGGCTATTAAAAATTAGGGAGCAGAGAAACTCTTATGCATTTCTTGTCATATAAAGGGAATAAATATGCCTGATTATCTGTGGGTTTGGGAAGGGTGTCACTTCAACATTTAATTCTTGAACCAGACATTTTGTTGGGCTATTATTTCACCAAGGTTTGCTTCGGAACTGTAACTATGGAGGTAAGCATAAACAAATGCGCGAGTAGCAAAAAAGTTAATTGGTTTTGCCCCCATTTTCTATTGATAGTGTAAGTGTCATCGAAGTAAGCTTTGAGAAAAATGACAGGTACAATGTCAACGAAACTTTTAAATGTCATAGACAAGCTGCTGAATATAGCCAATTTAACATGTAACTCTATTAGGTTTGATTTACTGGTCCAAGACCTAAAGGAGCAGACATGGCCTTTTTAATTTGAAGACACATACTAATACACATGTATCCAAATGGTCATTTTATGTTTCTAATTGACAAGTTTTGTACTTTTATACATTTTGCAAGGCTCACGGGGGGGGGGGGGGTTGTCAGGCACAATTACGGGCAATTTTTGAAAAAAGTCGCTTGATAGCAATAAATCGTGAACTCTGGCAAGGGGGTCCATTGATACACAGGGGGCACTGTATAGACACACAGATTAACACTGTGACATACAAAATAAAACAACAGTTTTATCATTTGAATTGATGTGCAAGTCAAAACTTGGGACCTTTATCCAAAAATAAAGGTATTACAGTGGTAGGAATTATGTGTGACATTGAAGGCTTTTCAGTACCTACATGTGGACGTATAAGGGTCATACATAAAACACAATACCCATCATTTTTCACAGGAAAATAACTTTCATTTTAAACAAAGTTTATTTTTATTGTAGCAAGACATGGTGCTTTCTGATGACAAAAAATAATGCATGTATCAGGAGATCTCTGCTTATATAGGTCTTGGACCAGTAAATACGCTGCAGCTGCAGGTGTGTCAGAACTTTCAGTCACGCAATGAATACAGCACCTCAGGTGACAGGCTATTAAAAATTAGGGAGCAGAGAAACTCTTATGCATTTCTTGTCATATAAAGGGAATAAATATGCCTGATTATCTGTGGGTTTGGGAAGGGTGTCACTTCAACATTTAATTCTTGAACCAGACATTTTGTTGGGCTATTATTTCACCAAGGTTTGCTTCGGAACTGTAACTATGGAGGTAAGCATAAACAAATGCGCGAGTAGCAAAAAAGTTAATTGGTTTTGCCCCCATTTTCTATTGATAGTGTAAGTGTCATCGAAGTAAGCTTTGAGAAAAATGACAGGTACAATGTCAACGAAACTTTTAAATGTCATAGACAAGCTGCTGAATATAGCCAATTTAACATGTAACTCTATTAGGTTTGATTTACTGGTCCAAGACCTAAAGGAGCAGACATGGCCTTTTTAATTTGAAGACACATACTAATACACATGTATCCAAATGGTCATTTTATGTTTCTAATTGACAAGTTTTGTACTTTTATACATTTTGCAAGGCTCACGGGGGGGGGGGGGGTTGTCAGGCACAATTACGGGCAATTTTTGAAAAAAGTCGCTTGATAGCAATAAATCGTGAACTCTGGCAAGGGGGTCCATTGATACACAGGGGGCACTGTATAGACACACAGATTAACACTGTGACATACAAAATAAAACAACAGTTTTATCATTTGAATTGATGTGCAAGTCAAAACTTGGGACCTTTATCCAAAAATAAAGGTATTACAGTGGTAGGAATTATGTGTGACATTGAAGGCTTTTCAGTACCTACATGTGGACGTATAAGGGTCATACATAAAACACAATACCCATCATTTTTCACAGGAAAATAACTTTCATTTTAAACAAAGTTTATTTTTATTGTAGCAAGACATGGTGCTTTCTGATGACAAAAAATAATGCATGTATCAGGAGATCTCTGCTTATATAGGTCTTGGACCAGTAAATACGCTGCAGCTGCAGGTGTGTCAGAACTTTCAGTCACGCAATGAATACAGCACCTCAGGTGACAGGCTATTAAAAATTAGGGAGCAGAGAAACTCTTATGCATTTCTTGTCATATAAAGGGAATAAATATGCCTGATTATCTGTGGGTTTGGGAAGGGTGTCACTTCAACATTTAATTCTTGAACCAGACATTTTGTTGGGCTATTATTTCACCAAGGTTTGCTTCGGAACTGTAACTATGGAGGTAAGCATAAACAAATGCGCGAGTAGCAAAAAAGTTAATTGGTTTTGCCCCCATTTTCTATTGATAGTGTAAGTGTCATCGAAGTAAGCTTTGAGAAAAATGACAGGTACAATGTCAACGAAACTTTTAAATGTCATAGACAAGCTGCTGAATATAGCCAATTTAACATGTAACTCTATTAGGTTTGATTTACTGGTCCAAGACCTAAAGGAGCAGACATGGCCTTTTTAATTTGAAGACACATACTAATACACATGTATCCAAATGGTCATTTTATGTTTCTAATTGACAAGTTTTGTACTTTTATACATTTTGCAAGGCTCACGGGGGGGGGGGGGGTTGTCAGGCACAATTACGGGCAATTTTTGAAAAAAGTCGCTTGATAGCAATAAATCGTGAACTCTGGCAAGGGGGTCCATTGATACACAGGGGGCACTGTATAGACACACAGATTAACACTGTGACATACAAAATAAAACAACAGTTTTATCATTTGAATTGATGTGCAAGTCAAAACTTGGGACCTTTATCCAAAAATAAAGGTATTACAGTGGTAGGAATTATGTGTGACATTGAAGGCTTTTCAGTACCTACATGTGGACGTATAAGGGTCATACATAAAACACAATACCCATCATTTTTCACAGGAAAATAACTTTCATTTTAAACAAAGTTTATTTTTATTGTAGCAAGACATGGTGCTTTCTGATGACAAAAAATAATGCATGTATCAGGAGATCTCTGCTTATATAGGTCTTGGACCAGTAAATACGCTGCAGCTGCAGGTGTGTCAGAACTTTCAGTCACGCAATGAATACAGCACCTCAGGTGACAGGCTATTAAAAATTAGGGAGCAGAGAAACTCTTATGCATTTCTTGTCATATAAAGGGAATAAATATGCCTGATTATCTGTGGGTTTGGGAAGGGTGTCACTTCAACATTTAATTCTTGAACCAGACATTTTGTTGGGCTATTATTTCACCAAGGTTTGCTTCGGAACTGTAACTATGGAGGTAAGCATAAACAAATGCGCGAGTAGCAAAAAAGTTAATTGGTTTTGCCCCCATTTTCTATTGATAGTGTAAGTGTCATCGAAGTAAGCTTTGAGAAAAATGACAGGTACAATGTCAACGAAACTTTTAAATGTCATAGACAAGCTGCTGAATATAGCCAATTTAACATGTAACTCTATTAGGTTTGATTTACTGGTCCAAGACCTAAAGGAGCAGACATGGCCTTTTTAATTTGAAGACACATACTAATACACATGTATCCAAATGGTCATTTTATGTTTCTAATTGACAAGTTTTGTACTTTTATACATTTTGCAAGGCTCACGGGGGGGGGGGGGGTTGTCAGGCACAATTACGGGCAATTTTTGAAAAAAGTCGCTTGATAGCAATAAATCGTGAACTCTGGCAAGGGGGTCCATTGATACACAGGGGGCACTGTATAGACACACAGATTAACACTGTGACATACAAAATAAAACAACAGTTTTATCATTTGAATTGATGTGCAAGTCAAAACTTGGGACCTTTATCCAAAAATAAAGGTATTACAGTGGTAGGAATTATGTGTGACATTGAAGGCTTTTCAGTACCTACATGTGGACGTATAAGGGTCATACATAAAACACAATACCCATCATTTTTCACAGGAAAATAACTTTCATTTTAAACAAAGTTTATTTTTATTGTAGCAAGACATGGTGCTTTCTGATGACAAAAAATAATGCATGTATCAGGAGATCTCTGCTTATATAGGTCTTGGACCAGTAAATACGCTGCAGCTGCAGGTGTGTCAGAACTTTCAGTCACGCAATGAATACAGCACCTCAGGTGACAGGCTATTAAAAATTAGGGAGCAGAGAAACTCTTATGCATTTCTTGTCATATAAAGGGAATAAATATGCCTGATTATCTGTGGGTTTGGGAAGGGTGTCACTTCAACATTTAATTCTTGAACCAGACATTTTGTTGGGCTATTATTTCACCAAGGTTTGCTTCGGAACTGTAACTATGGAGGTAAGCATAAACAAATGCGCGAGTAGCAAAAAAGTTAATTGGTTTTGCCCCCATTTTCTATTGATAGTGTAAGTGTCATCGAAGTAAGCTTTGAGAAAAATGACAGGTACAATGTCAACGAAACTTTTAAATGTCATAGACAAGCTGCTGAATATAGCCAATTTAACATGTAACTCTATTAGGTTTGATTTACTGGTCCAAGACCTAAAGGAGCAGACATGGCCTTTTTAATTTGAAGACACATACTAATACACATGTATCCAAATGGTCATTTTATGTTTCTAATTGACAAGTTTTGTACTTTTATACATTTTGCAAGGCTCACGGGGGGGGGGGGGGTTGTCAGGCACAATTACGGGCAATTTTTGAAAAAAGTCGCTTGATAGCAATAAATCGTGAACTCTGGCAAGGGGGTCCATTGATACACAGGGGGCACTGTATAGACACACAGATTAACACTGTGACATACAAAATAAAACAACAGTTTTATCATTTGAATTGATGTGCAAGTCAAAACTTGGGACCTTTATCCAAAAATAAAGGTATTACAGTGGTAGGAATTATGTGTGACATTGAAGGCTTTTCAGTACCTACATGTGGACGTATAAGGGTCATACATAAAACACAATACCCATCATTTTTCACAGGAAAATAACTTTCATTTTAAACAAAGTTTATTTTTATTGTAGCAAGACATGGTGCTTTCTGATGACAAAAAATAATGCATGTATCAGGAGATCTCTGCTTATATAGGTCTTGGACCAGTAAATACGCTGCAGCTGCAGGTGTGTCAGAACTTTCAGTCACGCAATGAATACAGCACCTCAGGTGACAGGCTATTAAAAATTAGGGAGCAGAGAAACTCTTATGCATTTCTTGTCATATAAAGGGAATAAATATGCCTGATTATCTGTGGGTTTGGGAAGGGTGTCACTTCAACATTTAATTCTTGAACCAGACATTTTGTTGGGCTATTATTTCACCAAGGTTTGCTTCGGAACTGTAACTATGGAGGTAAGCATAAACAAATGCGCGAGTAGCAAAAAAGTTAATTGGTTTTGCCCCCATTTTCTATTGATAGTGTAAGTGTCATCGAAGTAAGCTTTGAGAAAAATGACAGGTACAATGTCAACGAAACTTTTAAATGTCATAGACAAGCTGCTGAATATAGCCAATTTAACATGTAACTCTATTAGGTTTGATTTACTGGTCCAAGACCTAAAGGAGCAGACATGGCCTTTTTAATTTGAAGACACATACTAATACACATGTATCCAAATGGTCATTTTATGTTTCTAATTGACAAGTTTTGTACTTTTATACATTTTGCAAGGCTCACGGGGGGGGGGGGGGTTGTCAGGCACAATTACGGGCAATTTTTGAAAAAAGTCGCTTGATAGCAATAAATCGTGAACTCTGGCAAGGGGGTCCATTGATACACAGGGGGCACTGTATAGACACACAGATTAACACTGTGACATACAAAATAAAACAACAGTTTTATCATTTGAATTGATGTGCAAGTCAAAACTTGGGACCTTTATCCAAAAATAAAGGTATTACAGTGGTAGGAATTATGTGTGACATTGAAGGCTTTTCAGTACCTACATGTGGACGTATAAGGGTCATACATAAAACACAATACCCATCATTTTTCACAGGAAAATAACTTTCATTTTAAACAAAGTTTATTTTTATTGTAGCAAGACATGGTGCTTTCTGATGACAAAAAATAATGCATGTATCAGGAGATCTCTGCTTATATAGGTCTTGGACCAGTAAATACGCTGCAGCTGCAGGTGTGTCAGAACTTTCAGTCACGCAATGAATACAGCACCTCAGGTGACAGGCTATTAAAAATTAGGGAGCAGAGAAACTCTTATGCATTTCTTGTCATATAAAGGGAATAAATATGCCTGATTATCTGTGGGTTTGGGAAGGGTGTCACTTCAACATTTAATTCTTGAACCAGACATTTTGTTGGGCTATTATTTCACCAAGGTTTGCTTCGGAACTGTAACTATGGAGGTAAGCATAAACAAATGCGCGAGTAGCAAAAAAGTTAATTGGTTTTGCCCCCATTTTCTATTGATAGTGTAAGTGTCATCGAAGTAAGCTTTGAGAAAAATGACAGGTACAATGTCAACGAAACTTTTAAATGTCATAGACAAGCTGCTGAATATAGCCAATTTAACATGTAACTCTATTAGGTTTGATTTACTGGTCCAAGACCTAAAGGAGCAGACATGGCCTTTTTAATTTGAAGACACATACTAATACACATGTATCCAAATGGTCATTTTATGTTTCTAATTGACAAGTTTTGTACTTTTATACATTTTGCAAGGCTCACGGGGGGGGGGGGGTTGTCAGGCACAATTACGGGCAATTTTTGAAAAAAGTCGCTTGATAGCAATAAATCGTGAACTCTGGCAAGGGGGTCCATTGATACACAGGGGGCACTGTATAGACACACAGATTAACACTGTGACATACAAAATAAAACAACAGTTTTATCATTTGAATTGATGTGCAAGTCAAAACTTGGGACCTTTATCCAAAAATAAAGGTATTACAGTGGTAGGAATTATGTGTGACATTGAAGGCTTTTCAGTACCTACATGTGGACGTATAAGGGTCATACATAAAACACAATACCCATCATTTTTCACAGGAAAATAACTTTCATTTTAAACAAAGTTTATTTTTATTGTAGCAAGACATGGTGCTTTCTGATGACAAAAAATAATGCATGTATCAGGAGATCTCTGCTTATATAGGTCTTGGACCAGTAAATACGCTGCAGCTGCAGGTGTGTCAGAACTTTCAGTCACGCAATGAATACAGCACCTCAGGTGACAGGCTATTAAAAATTAGGGAGCAGAGAAACTCTTATGCATTTCTTGTCATATAAAGGGAATAAATATGCCTGATTATCTGTGGGTTTGGGAAGGGTGTCACTTCAACATTTAATTCTTGAACCAGACATTTTGTTGGGCTATTATTTCACCAAGGTTTGCTTCGGAACTGTAACTATGGAGGTAAGCATAAACAAATGCGCGAGTAGCAAAAAAGTTAATTGGTTTTGCCCCCATTTTCTATTGATAGTGTAAGTGTCATCGAAGTAAGCTTTGAGAAAAATGACAGGTACAATGTCAACGAAACTTTTAAATGTCATAGACAAGCTGCTGAATATAGCCAATTTAACATGTAACTCTATTAGGTTTGATTTACTGGTCCAAGACCTAAAGGAGCAGACATGGCCTTTTTAATTTGAAGACACATACTAATACACATGTATCCAAATGGTCATTTTATGTTTCTAATTGACAAGTTTTGTACTTTTATACATTTTGCAAGGCTCACGGGGGGGGGGGGGGTTGTCAGGCACAATTACGGGCAATTTTTGAAAAAAGTCGCTTGATAGCAATAAATCGTGAACTCTGGCAAGGGGGTCCATTGATACACAGGGGGCACTGTATAGACACACAGATTAACACTGTGACATACAAAATAAAACAACAGTTTTATCATTTGAATTGATGTGCAAGTCAAAACTTGGGACCTTTATCCAAAAATAAAGGTATTACAGTGGTAGGAATTATGTGTGACATTGAAGGCTTTTCAGTACCTACATGTGGACGTATAAGGGTCATACATAAAACACAATACCCATCATTTTTCACAGGAAAATAACTTTCATTTTAAACAAAGTTTATTTTTATTGTAGCAAGACATGGTGCTTTCTGATGACAAAAAATAATGCATGTATCAGGAGATCTCTGCTTATATAGGTCTTGGACCAGTAAATACGCTGCAGCTGCAGGTGTGTCAGAACTTTCAGTCACGCAATGAATACAGCACCTCAGGTGACAGGCTATTAAAAATTAGGGAGCAGAGAAACTCTTATGCATTTCTTGTCATATAAAGGGAATAAATATGCCTGATTATCTGTGGGTTTGGGAAGGGTGTCACTTCAACATTTAATTCTTGAACCAGACATTTTGTTGGGCTATTATTTCACCAAGGTTTGCTTCGGAACTGTAACTATGGAGGTAAGCATAAACAAATGCGCGAGTAGCAAAAAAGTTAATTGGTTTTGCCCCCATTTTCTATTGATAGTGTAAGTGTCATCGAAGTAAGCTTTGAGAAAAATGACAGGTACAATGTCAACGAAACTTTTAAATGTCATAGACAAGCTGCTGAATATAGCCAATTTAACATGTAACTCTATTAGGTTTGATTTACTGGTCCAAGACCTAAAGGAGCAGACATGGCCTTTTTAATTTGAAGACACATACTAATACACATGTATCCAAATGGTCATTTTATGTTTCTAATTGACAAGTTTTGTACTTTTATACATTTTGCAAGGCTCACGGGGGGGGGGGGGTTGTCAGGCACAATTACGGGCAATTTTTGAAAAAAGTCGCTTGATAGCAATAAATCGTGAACTCTGGCAAGGGGGTCCATTGATACACAGGGGGCACTGTATAGACACACAGATTAACACTGTGACATACAAAATAAAACAACAGTTTTATCATTTGAATTGATGTGCAAGTCAAAACTTGGGACCTTTATCCAAAAATAAAGGTATTACAGTGGTAGGAATTATGTGTGACATTGAAGGCTTTTCAGTACCTACATGTGGACGTATAAGGGTCATACATAAAACACAATACCCATCATTTTTCACAGGAAAATAACTTTCATTTTAAACAAAGTTTATTTTTATTGTAGCAAGACATGGTGCTTTCTGATGACAAAAAATAATGCATGTATCAGGAGATCTCTGCTTATATAGGTCTTGGACCAGTAAATACGCTGCAGCTGCAGGTGTGTCAGAACTTTCAGTCACGCAATGAATACAGCACCTCAGGTGACAGGCTATTAAAAATTAGGGAGCAGAGAAACTCTTATGCATTTCTTGTCATATAAAGGGAATAAATATGCCTGATTATCTGTGGGTTTGGGAAGGGTGTCACTTCAACATTTAATTCTTGAACCAGACATTTTGTTGGGCTATTATTTCACCAAGGTTTGCTTCGGAACTGTAACTATGGAGGTAAGCATAAACAAATGCGCGAGTAGCAAAAAAGTTAATTGGTTTTGCCCCCATTTTCTATTGATAGTGTAAGTGTCATCGAAGTAAGCTTTGAGAAAAATGACAGGTACAATGTCAACGAAACTTTTAAATGTCATAGACAAGCTGCTGAATATAGCCAATTTAACATGTAACTCTATTAGGTTTGATTTACTGGTCCAAGACCTAAAGGAGCAGACATGGCCTTTTTAATTTGAAGACACATACTAATACACATGTATCCAAATGGTCATTTTATGTTTCTAATTGACAAGTTTTGTACTTTTATACATTTTGCAAGGCTCACGGGGGGGGGGGGGGGTTGTCAGGCACAATTACGGGCAATTTTTGAAAAAAGTCGCTTGATAGCAATAAATCGTGAACTCTGGCAAGGGGGTCCATTGATACACAGGGGGCACTGTATAGACACACAGATTAACACTGTGACATACAAAATAAAACAACAGTTTTATCATTTGAATTGATGTGCAAGTCAAAACTTGGGACCTTTATCCAAAAATAAAGGTATTACAGTGGTAGGAATTATGTGTGACATTGAAGGCTTTTCAGTACCTACATGTGGACGTATAAGGGTCATACATAAAACACAATACCCATCATTTTTCACAGGAAAATAACTTTCATTTTAAACAAAGTTTATTTTTATTGTAGCAAGACATGGTGCTTTCTGATGACAAAAAATAATGCATGTATCAGGAGATCTCTGCTTATATAGGTCTTGGACCAGTAAATACGCTGCAGCTGCAGGTGTGTCAGAACTTTCAGTCACGCAATGAATACAGCACCTCAGGTGACAGGCTATTAAAAATTAGGGAGCAGAGAAACTCTTATGCATTTCTTGTCATATAAAGGGAATAAATATGCCTGATTATCTGTGGGTTTGGGAAGGGTGTCACTTCAACATTTAATTCTTGAACCAGACATTTTGTTGGGCTATTATTTCACCAAGGTTTGCTTCGGAACTGTAACTATGGAGGTAAGCATAAACAAATGCGCGAGTAGCAAAAAAGTTAATTGGTTTTGCCCCCATTTTCTATTGATAGTGTAAGTGTCATCGAAGTAAGCTTTGAGAAAAATGACAGGTACAATGTCAACGAAACTTTTAAATGTCATAGACAAGCTGCTGAATATAGCCAATTTAACATGTAACTCTATTAGGTTTGATTTACTGGTCCAAGACCTAAAGGAGCAGACATGGCCTTTTTAATTTGAAGACACATACTAATACACATGTATCCAAATGGTCATTTTATGTTTCTAATTGACAAGTTTTGTACTTTTATACATTTTGCAAGGCTCACGGGGGGGGGGGGGTTGTCAGGCACAATTACGGGCAATTTTTGAAAAAAGTCGCTTGATAGCAATAAATCGTGAACTCTGGCAAGGGGGTCCATTGATACACAGGGGGCACTGTATAGACACACAGATTAACACTGTGACATACAAAATAAAACAACAGTTTTATCATTTGAATTGATGTGCAAGTCAAAACTTGGGACCTTTATCCAAAAATAAAGGTATTACAGTGGTAGGAATTATGTGTGACATTGAAGGCTTTTCAGTACCTACATGTGGACGTATAAGGGTCATACATAAAACACAATACCCATCATTTTTCACAGGAAAATAACTTTCATTTTAAACAAAGTTTATTTTTATTGTAGCAAGACATGGTGCTTTCTGATGACAAAAAATAATGCATGTATCAGGAGATCTCTGCTTATATAGGTCTTGGACCAGTAAATACGCTGCAGCTGCAGGTGTGTCAGAACTTTCAGTCACGCAATGAATACAGCACCTCAGGTGACAGGCTATTAAAAATTAGGGAGCAGAGAAACTCTTATGCATTTCTTGTCATATAAAGGGAATAAATATGCCTGATTATCTGTGGGTTTGGGAAGGGTGTCACTTCAACATTTAATTCTTGAACCAGACATTTTGTTGGGCTATTATTTCACCAAGGTTTGCTTCGGAACTGTAACTATGGAGGTAAGCATAAACAAATGCGCGAGTAGCAAAAAAGTTAATTGGTTTTTGCCCCCCATTTTCTATTGATAGTGTAAGTGTCATCGAAGTAAGCTTTGAGAAAAATGACAGGTACAATGTCAACGAAACTTTTAAATGTCATAGACAAGCTGCTGAATATAGCCAATTTAACATGTAACTCTATTAGGTTTGATTTACTGGTCCAAGACCTAAAGGAGCAGACATGGCCTTTTTAATTTGAAGACACATACTAATACACATGTATCCAAATGGTCATTTTATGTTTCTAATTGACAAGTTTTGTACTTTTATACATTTTGCAAGGCTCACGGGGGGGGGGGGGGTTGTCAGGCACAATTACGGGCAATTTTTGAAAAAAGTCGCTTGATAGCAATAAATCGTGAACTCTGGCAAGGGGGTCCATTGATACACAGGGGGCACTGTATAGACACACAGATTAACACTGTGACATACAAAATAAAACAACAGTTTTATCATTTGAATTGATGTGCAAGTCAAAACTTGGGACCTTTATCCAAAAATAAAGGTATTACAGTGGTAGGAATTATGTGTGACATTGAAGGCTTTTCAGTACCTACATGTGGACGTATAAGGGTCATACATAAAACACAATACCCATCATTTTTCACAGGAAAATAACTTTCATTTTAAACAAAGTTTATTTTTATTGTAGCAAGACATGGTGCTTTCTGATGACAAAAAATAATGCATGTATCAGGAGATCTCTGCTTATATAGGTCTTGGACCAGTAAATACGCTGCAGCTGCAGGTGTGTCAGAACTTTCAGTCACGCAATGAATACAGCACCTCAGGTGACAGGCTATTAAAAATTAGGGAGCAGAGAAACTCTTATGCATTTCTTGTCATATAAAGGGAATAAATATGCCTGATTATCTGTGGGTTTGGGAAGGGTGTCACTTCAACATTTAATTCTTGAACCAGACATTTTGTTGGGCTATTATTTCACCAAGGTTTGCTTCGGAACTGTAACTATGGAGGTAAGCATAAACAAATGCGCGAGTAGCAAAAAAGTTAATTGGTTTTGCCCCCATTTTCTATTGATAGTGTAAGTGTCATCGAAGTAAGCTTTGAGAAAAATGACAGGTACAATGTCAACGAAACTTTTAAATGTCATAGACAAGCTGCTGAATATAGCCAATTTAACATGTAACTCTATTAGGTTTGATTTACTGGTCCAAGACCTAAAGGAGCAGACATGGCCTTTTTAATTTGAAGACACATACTAATACACATGTATCCAAATGGTCATTTTATGTTTCTAATTGACAAGTTTTGTACTTTTATACATTTTGCAAGGCTCACGGGGGGGGGGGGGGTTGTCAGGCACAATTACGGGCAATTTTTGAAAAAAGTCGCTTGATAGCAATAAATCGTGAACTCTGGCAAGGGGGTCCATTGATACACAGGGGGCACTGTATAGACACACAGATTAACACTGTGACATACAAAATAAAACAACAGTTTTATCATTTGAATTGATGTGCAAGTCAAAACTTGGGACCTTTATCCAAAAATAAAGGTATTACAGTGGTAGGAATTATGTGTGACATTGAAGGCTTTTCAGTACCTACATGTGGACGTATAAGGGTCATACATAAAACACAATACCCATCATTTTTCACAGGAAAATAACTTTCATTTTAAACAAAGTTTATTTTTATTGTAGCAAGACATGGTGCTTTCTGATGACAAAAAATAATGCATGTATCAGGAGATCTCTGCTTATATAGGTCTTGGACCAGTAAATACGCTGCAGCTGCAGGTGTGTCAGAACTTTCAGTCACGCAATGAATACAGCACCTCAGGTGACAGGCTATTAAAAATTAGGGAGCAGAGAAACTCTTATGCATTTCTTGTCATATAAAGGGAATAAATATGCCTGATTATCTGTGGGTTTGGGAAGGGTGTCACTTCAACATTTAATTCTTGAACCAGACATTTTGTTGGGCTATTATTTCACCAAGGTTTGCTTCGGAACTGTAACTATGGAGGTAAGCATAAACAAATGCGCGAGTAGCAAAAAAGTTAATTGGTTTTGCCCCCATTTTCTATTGATAGTGTAAGTGTCATCGAAGTAAGCTTTGAGAAAAATGACAGGTACAATGTCAACGAAACTTTTAAATGTCATAGACAAGCTGCTGAATATAGCCAATTTAACATGTAACTCTATTAGGTTTGATTTACTGGTCCAAGACCTAAAGGAGCAGACATGGCCTTTTTAATTTGAAGACACATACTAATACACATGTATCCAAATGGTCATTTTATGTTTCTAATTGACAAGTTTTGTACTTTTATACATTTTGCAAGGCTCACGGGGGGGGGGGGGGTTGTCAGGCACAATTACGGGCAATTTTTGAAAAAAGTCGCTTGATAGCAA
>OZ026623.1:81464922-81505922 GCA_964020975.1 Hermodice carunculata | reverse complement strand
TGGCATTTGTCCGTGATTGCTTCCGAACACAAATATGTTATCCATCGATTTTGTTTCCGTAGCTTGCATGTGTGCAGCATGTCGATATCAAATTCACCATACCGTTCTTGTAGACACATGTGGCATTTGTCTAACATTGATTGAAATTTGCTAGGAATATATATGTATTTCATTAGTGAAAAATTTAACAATTCAAGTATATATATATATATATATATATATATATATATATATATATATATATATATATATATATATATATATATGTATATATATATACATATATTGATTTGATCATTTCTTTCTGTTTGATGTTGATGGAACATGCATGGATGTAGTGGTGGACTTTATCGATTGCTCTGTTTATTCGGCGAAACTCGAAGTGATGCTTCTGAGAATTAGATTTTTTTTCTCAATAGTAGCCTTCAATCAAACAAACCAACTGTGTACCCACTTGCTGTCTAGCTCAAAATCTGTCCGTTCGTCTCCATGTTTTCACTTTGATTCTTCAAATAGACAAGCTTTCAGTTCAATTGTCTCGCATTTATACTAATACATAGTACATCGATCACCGTGGTCTTACGAGAGACTTCCTGGAAAATAGCTTTTTTATATTGTAAAATGAATCGAGATTTCGAGCCCATCTTGTAAACAATTTCATAAACAGCATCTCCGAAGATATTATCTTTTGTATTTTATTCCTTTAAAAGCCTCTTTATATATATATATGAGAGAGTGAAGTGTGTTATCAATGACAAATCAATCCAACCTGCGTCCCTCGTATGCAATTGTGTATAAACATCATAAGTCAGAGAAGTGAGTATATCATGACACATGTAGGTACCTATATGGTTCCATGTACAGATAAACCGTAGGCATATAACCTGAGGCTATCCAGGATGGAACGGCTCCGCCAAGTACAAGTCGTGGAGTCCATTCCCATTGTGTCGTGACACTGCATGTGGCTGGTCGCCCCACGTTATCGAAAAATCGTTTGGTAAGTAACTTATATTATGGAATGAAGAGAAATATCTACATATACTTTGAATCAGCAATATGTGGACTAATGGCAATGGCCGCGATGACAAATCAATGTACAGAGAAGCAGAGAAACTGCATCAGACCGACATGTACTGAACTTTAAACGTGACGTCCATGCAGCCAGTCTGACCCGGGGCGTTTTTGCAACCGGAATATAAACATGCCAGCATATCATTTAGCTTCTTGTGTGTGTGTGTATGTGAATCATAGATTGTGTCTTATTTGATACTGTTGCGAGCAGATGAACTTAGGCCAAAGATGGTAACTCATAATAGTGGGAATTGTTGGACCTAACAGTTGAGCGCCCTTCCACGTTTTATAAATGATAGCTGTGTGTAGCACATGTATTTTCCGGGAAACACCAGCAATGACTGCTAGGCAGGTCTTCAGAATGTAAATTGTTTGACGCACAAAAGCAATAAGGATACTGACTTTCGCACTGTAGAGAGAGAGAGAGAGAGAGAGAGAGAGAGAGAGAGAGAGAGAGAGATTTATTTTATATGTCTGTCTGCCTGCACGTAGGCCTATGTATGTATGTATGTATGTATGTATGTATGTATGTATGTATGTATGTATGTATGTATTGCACAAGTTGCTGTATAAAAACGATGCTTATTTTTGTAATGTTTAATTAATTCCTCTTACCTCTTTGTTCCTATGTTTGTATGTGACCATAGTTGGAGCATATGAGTGAAGTATTCTCCCATGAATGGAGACCTGCCTTCAATTCAAAATTTGGTGAATACGAGAGACTGGTTTTGAAGCCAGGTTTCACTATGTACATGTACAGGCCTACATTGGAAACTGCATGATCTTAAAATATCTGTTCCTTTTCTCAAACAACGAAATATCATGGACAACTAAATTGTCAGGCATATAGACTAAATAAACGCTTTGTTGAAACGAAATTTGAATATGCAAACTTTAAAACAAAGTGGCAAGTTTTGATTCAGTCAACAGATTTTCTCGGTGTGCCTCCGGAGCTTTGCGGCTTGGGCCCGAGCAAAGCGCATCGATACGAACTATTGAAAAAGGCGATAAATGTGAAACTCCATGCATGCTGGTACTTGAATTTAAGGTCGGTTTGCAAAGAATATGCACCTGATACCCTTACATTAATTCAGAGCACGTCAATTGTGGTCGGCATAGGCAATGAAAGAGTTTGTCAGATATTTAGGGTTCAAAAGTTCTGACTTTTGTTTGTTTTTTGTTTGGAGGGATTTGCAGGGTGGTCAACTTGCCTTATTTATTATGCTTGCGGACAAAGGCTTCAGATTTCGCGTTTTTGTGTGTTTTGTTTTGTTTTGTTTTGTTTTTTACGGGGCATCTCTGTAAAGCAAGCAAGCAAGCAAGAAAGCAAGCAAGCAAGCAAGCAAGTATAAATAGATAGATAGATAGATAGATTGACAGACAGACAGACAGACAGACAAACAAACAAACAAACAAACAAACAAACAAACAAACAAACAAACAAACAAACAAACAAATAAATAAATAAATAAATAAATAAATAAATAAATAAATAAATAAATAAATAAAATAAATAAGTCGGAGCAAATATGGAAGGAATCTGATTCAATGTATGTCAATTATCGTTATCATTAGTATTGTTGCTATTACTATTATTTTTTGCAGGTGTTCTCGAATGTATTGCCATTGGTACTTGGAATGTGATGACATATTCAGCAATTTCATCAAAAATACTCAACGCTCTGATTGTGATCCTGTTTATTGTGGTTATGGTGTTGTATATCTATGATCATAGACCAGCGTCTCGATCTCACCCAAAGGCCATACAAGCCAACGAAGGAACAGCAGAGATCAATGATGCACAATCACTTATTGGTGAAACGGATCGGGTGAATGTCGAGCGGAAAAAAACAGATGAAGTACTCGGGGAAAGAAAACGGAATGACACGAATGTTGCTCATCGCAGAGACACTATAAATCGTAAACTAGTGAACAGGAAAAGGACTGGTATTTCATACGAAACACTGTAGTGTTCGCATCTATTTACAAGAGTGGATTAATAGGTGGCTTTGTGTTGTAACATCGCTGTCTTTTATGACATGGCACTGAAATAAACAAAGGTGTGTTTGGAGTAACCTTGATCTGTTTTCATAACTATAGCAATGGGTTTTGCCACTAGAACTTGTCTGGTGTTAACATAGGTAACTTATGGCTCAAACACATATGAATGAGATTTCCAGAGAAAAACTTTCCAATACATAACACCCCCCCCCCCAAAAAAAAAACAAAAACAAAAACAAAAACAAAAAAAACAAAAACAAAAACAAAAACAAAAACAAAAACAAAACAAAACAAAAACACCCCCGCCAAAAAAAACCCTCCCCCCCCCAAAAAAATATACTGGAGCAAATGAATAAAACTTCGAGCAACTTGGCCAAAAGCGTGGAACCAGATTTCTTAAGGATACATTTGCTACAGCGGCCATTTGCCCCCTGGAGACGACTCGTCGGAACTAATATGACTAAAACCCATCAGGTGCACACCAAAATACATGGTGGATAGATTGAAACGAAATTAATCCTTGGGGGAATGATTTGGAGTCACAATCGTACCCAGCTACGCTCAGGGCGCCTTGAGTACACGTGAGAAGGGTGTGGCCCAATGGGGTATGGGGCATGGTATTCCTGATGACACGGAAAAAAAAATGCTGCCCCGTATGTCGGTATTAAATCTATCACGGCCAAGTCTCGGTCTCTCATGGATGGATATAGCGTGCTTGTGCCGGTGGTGACCGGATGTGAACTAACATTGGCTTAATGCTACGTCATAGACGTAAAGAGTGTTGTGTTGGTTTTTTTATTTAAACAGCTATTTTATTTTTTAGAAACAAACTATATTATCAGGTCATGCATTACTGGATTGAACTAATAAAACATAACTAGATAAAAAAAACCGTTTTCTGGTTATCACTGGATAAAGCTTTGTGCAAAAAGTTGCGATAAAAACATCAGAATTGGCGTGAATTTTTATTTTCAATGATTCAACTGGTCAGCGTGTCGTCGACATATGGCTATTATCTAGAAATATAGGCCAATGTAAAATTTATGCAAAATTAGCCATGTCTCATCAGCAACTCTTAACCTTAAACGAATCATTCCGGAATAACTTGCACACGAAATCATACCATTGGAACATAACAACATACTCGGACTGTACGGTTAAGACTGAAACTAAAAGTAATCCGAGGGCGCGGCTTGCACAAAACATTTAAGTTACAAATCTTCTCAAATTAATGCTGTACAGGGTGCTAAATTCAGAAGGTCAGATGTATCCTCATGCAGACTGTTAGTCTTGACTCAGAGATACAGAATGACCTTGAGATAGGGAAAAAGGGAATTTTTTAAAAATGCGCTCCATGATGTTTTCTCAAATGCATGTACAGCTACTGAGGTTCTATGCATAGAGGACACTTGGAGCAGGCGTCTATATATTTGATGCTGTTTGCATGTATATGCACATTTACTGTGTTCAATAATCAGCATGATAAAAATCAATGAGCGCCCCACATCGAATTGTAGAAATAGACAGTGGTCCACAATGGATATACCTTTATACAGTGTATGGTTACAGATGTGACTGGTAACTTAAAATGACCTTGGGATGTATGTCAAGGAAGAATTTTAATAAAATGTCCATTTCTCAAATGTTAAGTTTCGCTAGTATCTCTCTCTTATCTTGAAACAAACTTTGATGCTCAAAATACCCAAGCGCACCCACGGAGCATCTGTTTCAGTGATTTTGCGTAAACTTCTCCTTTTTTAACAGAAAACATTCTTGTATGATCAGGGAGTGCTATTTCACTTCCCTGGTATGAGAAACGCAGATGACTTATCGGGATATCTTACTTCAGGTCAACAAATTGGCTAACGCGGGTGGAGTCTTGTGGTCAGAAAAAGGTTAACTTAAGGACATACTTTTGTTTAGCAGAGGTGTCCACAAAACATGCCATAAAACACAATTCACCAAAAATAAGCCCAACAAAGTATATATTCTTGAGAAGTACATAAAGTGGAAAATTGTGTTTTGTCACTGTCATTGGTGTCACTTGTCTTGTTTTTACACATCGCAAAGTGAACGTACGATTTTCCTGACATTTCGGTTTGAAATGGATTCCTCTTTTTAATTTTTGATTCTAACTTTGAAAATTTTGTGGTAAAATAAACTATAAGAAGTGAATAAAAAGACCCGGGTCTCACTTTTTGCTTTGTTTGTTTTCTAGGACTGTTTGATGTTGGGAGGTTGACACCTCAATTTAGCATCGAAAAGTGAGGTGTCATAAGACAGAAGACAAGTGACTCAAATGACAATGACAAAACACAATGCTCTGCTTTATGTACTTTAAAAAATATATGCTTTGTTGGACTTATTTTTAGTTATTGTGTGTTATGGCCTATTTTGTGGACACCTCTACAAAGCAGAAGTATATCATTAAAAGGCATGGTCTGTCTCAAAGGCGACGTCAGGTTCCATCTCTTCTTAACTTCCACGTAAAGCGACCTGGAAATATATACCAATAATACAGAGCCTTCAAGTCTCCAGCCTCGGCGGGAGATCTCCCGCTTATTGGTACTTTTTTTACAAAGTCTCCCACTCTCCCACTTTTTGTAAAAAAAAAAAATAAATAAATAAATAAGTGAAAATAAAAAATAAAGCAGCATTATTCCATCGACGGCTGTAAAGTTGTATTTTTTTGCCTTGTTGTACTATATACGCACGGAATATGCCTATGATGCTTAAATTGGTTCAAAATGCAGGAGATGAAGGTGTAAATTTTTCCTGGGGGAGCATGCCCCCAGACCACTCTAGCTTGCTTTGCGCCTTCGTCGCTCGCCCTCCCGCTTTTCAGTGCCTGTAGGAGGGAGATCTCCCAATTTTAACATGGGCTAGCTAGGAGGCTGTGATAAATTGATTATAGACAATTGTTTGTTTATTATTCATCTTAAAAAATATATTCTCGGGACAAATGACCTGCACCATTCTCAGAATAAACGTCCTCATGAAAATGCACATGGTATGATGCCTAAAAAGTAATGTATGTGCTATTAAATCAACAGGTATCTCTGAGTCTGAGGGTCTAACTTCAAAATTGGTGCTGAATTCATAGTCAAACAAAATGCGTGAGATTTGACAGATTACAGAAGATAGCAACTTTTGCTTTTCTTCAACTTGCACGGGAGTGGCACGTGAACCCGGTATACATACCTTCACACCAAGATATATATATATATATACATATATATATATACATATATATATATATATATATATATATATATATATATATATATATATATATATATATATATATATACATACAATGCAATAACTTTTATTTTGGTGTAGAAGTTTTGTTTTAAAATGATTTGCACAAACTTTTTACTAACATATATTTATAAATATTTTCAAATAATATTAAAATCTACATATAATCTCCACAGTGGTAAGGTCAAAGTCAATTTCAAGGTGATCTTGCCACCTGAAAAATTTATCTTGGTTTCTTTTAGCCATGATTACTGGAAACATTTTCCATTGATCTGGACCATATGATTTTAGGTGTGGAAAATTTATTTCTAAGATTTTTTCCGCCGATAACTTTTCACAATGTGTATGCAACCTCCACAAATTCAAAATTAGGTCATATCGTCATCCATATCAGACTTTACTTCATATTCCATGTAGTCGCGATATTTGAAGATAGCAGTAGTTAGTTAGGTCTGTGTGCCAGCACAGACATTTTGTTCTTTCTTTCTTTCTTTGTTTCTTTCTTTCTTTCTTTCTTTCTTTCTTTCTTTCTTTCTTTCTTTCTTTCTTTCTTTCTTTCTTGCCAGTTTTCTCGAACTCTATTACACTCAGATACTTCAAAGTTTGCATTATTATAGGTGTATACTTGAATTTTTGCCTTTTAGTAAAGATGAGAAACTATGTTGAAGGTTATGCAAGTTAGGGCCATTTGAAAATATAAATCTTGAATATCTCCAAAACTATTATAGGTATCTCTAACCAATCCAACTTCAATTCATATGTTTGTAACACTGCACATTTTTGCAATTTACATTTGACCTCTAAAGTTCAAGCGTCAAAGTCACTTGGCATTTGAAATTTTCTGCTAGCCATAACTCGGTCAATTTCAATCCAATTTTAATTATCTTGGGCTTAAATTGTAGATATTGTAACACTGCACATTTTAAAAAAAATTTTACTTGTGACCTCTTAGGTCAAAGATGAAGGTTATTTGGACCTTTGAAATTTTCATCCAGCCACAACTCTGTCATTTTTATCCAATTGTAACCATGTTGGACCCAAATTGGAGGTATTGCAACATTGCATATTTTAAAAATCTACACGAAACCTCCAAAGGTCAATGGTTAAGGTCATTTGGACCTTTGAATTTTTATCCAGCCAGAATTTTTTAAATTTTCATCCAATTTTACCCATGTTGGACCCTAATTGCAGGTATTGCAACAGTGTATATTTTTGTAATTTACATGTGACCTATAAAGGTGAAAGGTCAAAGTCATTTGGGTCTTTGAAATTTTCATCTTGCTATCACTTGGTCAATTTTATCCAATTTTAATCATGTTGAACCCAAAATGTAGGTATTGTAACGTTGCATATTTTTACGATTTACAAGTGACCTCGAAAGTTCAAATGTCAAGGTAATACGGAAGTTTTCATCCAGCCATATGTTGGCTAATTTTCATCCAAGTCTTATCATGCTGGACTCAAATTGTAGGATTTGCAACACTGCACATTTTTGTATGAACATGTAACCTCTAAAGATCAAAAGTTAAGGTTATTTGGCCCTTTGAAATTTCCATCTGGCCATCACTTGGTCAATTTTATCACTTTTCAGTCATGTCGGACTCAAATTGCAGGTAACGCAACACTGCACATTTTTGTAAGTTTCATGTGATCTCTAAAGGTCAAAGGCGAGGGTCATCTAGACTTTGAAGTTTTCATCTAGCAATAAGCTTAATGAAATGTGAAGTATTAAAGGATAAAAGTCGTAGCATTTAATATTTACAATTTTGAAGGCACAAACACAGATTTGCTTTGAGGTAAATCTTCTTTTCTAGTCACTTTTCTGTTTTACAAGGCTCTATTTGGTATATTGAAGACGGGGTTCTGGAGTTGTAAAGTGATGTCCTGGTTTGACATAAACCGTAAACTACATGTATAAAGACAAATTCTAATACAGTTCCAGATAAATCGGATGAATGAGACCAATAAGCCAACCAGCAATCTCAGCTGAGTATGCTAAATGAGGTGCAGGCCTCTGATTGGGTCACATGCCATTAGTATGCTAAATGAGGTGCAGGCCTCTGATTGGGTCACATGCCATAAGTATGCTAAATGAGGTGCAGGCCTCTGATTGGGTCACATGCCATTAGTATGCTAAATGAGGTGCAGGCCTCTGATTGGGTCACATGCCACTCAAGACAAAATCCACCCATTTAACATAAAAATGTACAGAGGTTAGACATAATGCTTTAAAAAGAATTATTACGGATGGCAGGTTCATTTATTAAGAGGTTTGCTAGTGTTTGCCACCATCTGCAGACTGTACTCTTCTTATATGCATGAAACTAGTCCCCAAAAAGTGACGAAAATGAGAAGTTTGATTCTGGATAACCTTATCAGGGCAACTTAGCAAGTTGATTGAGGAAAGGACACTTTCCGTGATGAATGACCTCTGACCTCAATCAGTCTCCGGCTGGGTTGGGCTGGGCTGTGTTGGGCTGGGCTGGGCTGGGCTGGGCTGAAATGGCTACTTGACTTATTCCGTTTTATGTGATAGACATAGAGCGACAACTTCAAGACTTTACATGTGGGATATCTCAGGGCTGGCACCAAAGTCAATGTAAAAATAACCCCTGTAAAGTATGCTTTCTGTTCAAGCAATAGAATGTTATCATCGTGGACTTCAGAGTGCAGTTGCTCCACAGCTCAAACTATGGACATAGACAAAAATGATACAGAAACTAGTAAAGCAGATTTCCTTCAAAGGAAATAATTCTGTGTGCCTAATAAGGAAAGTTGTTGCGTTTACCAGTCAAATTGAAATTACAGAAAGCTGTATGACAGAAAACATGAAGTGTAAAAAAAAAAAAAAAGCTAGTAAAATTAGGCTCTTGGTATGAAAAAATCTGCAGGTAAAAAGGAAATGCCACAGAAAAAGAAAGAATTCTTGATAAATCAGAATGCTAAGTGTCAGCAAATAAACAAGATTTGGACATATATACAGTGAGAAACTCTAGCAAGGTCCGGTACATATTGTATTGTAACTTTGATTCATTTTTGTGTCTCTGTTGACACTACAGCGTGGACTGATGACAAAATGGTCACCATATGGCAGCATTAAAGTGTTATGTCTGACATGAGGGTAAACAACCAATCTTAGTGAAGTACATATACATATAATTGACTGCTGATGACAGATCATGGCCTGTTGTATGTCTAGTATATCACAAATATACGCAAGTCTGTTACTGTTGCTCCAAATTTGCATTATTTCAATTTCACCAATTAGGGCCAGACACTGTTCAAAGATTCTAGCTTTAGTGGTGTCTGAGTGCTTAACTCTGGACAACATTAATGATGGCCAAACCTAGGTCGTGAATTCGGAATGGCCCATCTATGCATAATAGTTTTGAAGATAGATATTCAACAATTACATTTTTGATGTCCCCCTAACAGGTATAAATTTCTAAGTCTAAAAGTGTCTGAGAAAATTTTCGAACGAAATTGCTGGCAAATAAGAAGAAAAAGAAAAAGACAGAAAGAAAGAAACCCAACAAAACAGAATGTCTGTGTTGGAACACAGACAAAGAAAGACAAGAAGAAAGAAAGATAGACAGAAAGAAAGCAAGCATAAAGAAAAAGGAAAGAAAGAATTCATAGAGAAAAATACTCTCTATGTTGGCACACAGACGTGTTCATATACCTGATATTTGAATGACTGTAATGCACTTTCTCACGGTCATGAGCTGTTTGATATTTTATCATTTTTGCAAAGAACTATATTTTGTGATTTCATGAGAATGTCTTCTCTGACGCTGTAAGAGAAGAATTCAAAGTGTATATTGTTTGCATTTAATCTGAATTTAAGACATGTCAAGGTTGTGATCATTTAGTCTTTAAAACAACAAACACACATGCACCCCCCATAAAAAAGGACGGCGTTCTTTTTCAGGCACACATTGTCATAACCGAAAATAAACTTATGTTATGCACATGAAACAACAACAACAAGCAATCTCCAAGCAGAGACAGTCACCCCACAAGCTTCCCGTGGATGGTGGGAGTCCAAACACCAATCTGTCTGGTATGATACCATTCCTGGGCTGTAGCAGATGAAGGGGGAATTTTGTAATCCTTCTCTCATTGGGCATCTCTAGAGTTGTTTGATCTTGAGCAAATAGACGCATTATCTATTAGCACACGCTGTCCATGTGAGATTGTTGGCAGAATGAATCCAATTTCATCCTCATTTATCAATGGTATTCAAGTTTGGCTCAGTATGTTATTTTGCAAAAGTAGCTAGCTGATCCATTATATATATGAAGGACGCTGAAAAAACAACACAAAAAATAAATCAGAGGAAAATACTTGAAGTCCATTCAACAAAACAACAGGATTCGAACAGATACATAATGGTAAGCAAAACTGTGTGTCGGTTAGGAAGGAAGGAAATTGACGTTCTTAAACTTTTCTTTTTATTATTATTTTGATGTGTTAAATTCCCGTATAGATGGAGCCACCACACAAGCAGATGACACACCCACACCTGCCCAGTGCATGTCCATGTTGTGATTAGAAAATGAGATTTATAGATTATCAGTAATTTTATTTGACAATGAAGTACCTGATAGAATCCACATAAATACATCTAGAAATATGTTCAAAGACGTACAGACCCCCTATGATCCCTAATGATCAGGAAACGTGTGACCTCTTCACCTTCCGATGTGGTTTGTGACCCCAGTTATCCTTAACCCTAAGTACCCTCAAATTCACGTCGGTGTGTGCAGTCAGGTCTGAGAAAGTGACTTGACAATTGATTTGCAGATATTCTGCGTGACATATTGACCTTGATTACCTTGTGACCTTCGATTACAATTGGCATTATCTCAGTATTCCTCTGGTAAAGATCCCTGATATACCACTAAGGTAAGACGCCCCACTTTGCGAATCTGTGCTTTCTCATTACACAAAACATTAAAAACATTACACGAAATACACAAAAGATTCACATGAAATTTGCCTCAATGATTGTTAAGGTATGAAAGTTTGTAAAGCCAAAAATATCAATTCCATGGAGTTTAAAACTTTTACACAAATTTAGAAACATGAGTGCTCCTAGATCTGAAAAACAAAGTCCTGACCAAAACTTTCCAAATTATGAAAAAAGTACCACTATATCAAGTTAAATAAACTTTGCAAAGTTGTCAAATATGATACAGTGCCACCTCCGTAAATAAACAGTTTTCACACAGAAAAGAAAAGAATAAAATATACATTTATTGCATTAACGTCCACAAGAGGCCATGGCAATTACAATTGCAACTGATGGTTACATCGAAGTTGTCCATCAATTGTGGTCAGCATGCATGTAAGTCTAGCGCCAATATCAGATACATACACAATTACAAACGGGAATTTAACCACCTATACAACTATAATAAATACTAGCACCACTTGTACATTACCTTAGGCAAATGATATTATGTATCTATATAATATTGTTGGAACCAGGTCTTAGCTCAAGTTCGCTTTCCAAAAGAATTTCGCTACATTTACAACATTGCCATCCTTGGTTTAAACGTATTTTATTCCATGACAAATCAATTACACAGAGCGGCCAAGTGGTTTTCAAAGCAGTCTGTCATGGAAGGCAATTACATTAGCCCTACATTAACCCATCTTACTGGGAATAAACAAGGACACAGGACAGACAAGACACCACACAGCCCGGCGCTTTCCTCCACGACGTAATCCTGTCTTGATTGCAGCAGGGTATTGCACCGAGCCAACAAGTGTAAGGAAGACACTACAGTTCGACAAGACAGACAGAAGGGCTGGCTGTATAAAACTAAAACGCTGATCATCCACATCGTGGGACTCCGCCCACACAGCGATGGACAAACCATGCTTCATTATCTGCGAAAACAGTATATGTTCGGCTCCATCTACACAAAGTTCCTTTAGTTAGTTTTCTCTATATCCTCTCGCAGTATTTCTTTAAATGCGGCACATCCAAGCAATGGTCTTAATGAATCTCTTTCAATGCGTCACATCCAAGCAAAGATCTCAAGTAAGATTAAGGAATAACTTTATCAACCAATGAAAATCGGATATGCCCAATAACGCAGAAAGCGATAAGAAATTAAGAACCTACACAAAATATAAAGACGACTTCAATATGGAAAAATATCTTATTGTAATGTTCGATAACCAGGTTAAAAAGAATATAACTCGATTTAGAATAAGTGTCTATAACCTTAAAATAGAAACAGGCAGACACAGAGGTCCCCACAAAAATTCCGGTCGAAGAACGAAAATGTGAAAATTGTAACGAAACAGATGACCAATTTCATTTAATTATTAACTGTAAAAATATGACAAGGAAAGAAGTACGATGTTTAACAAATTAGCCGATCGTTTCCCATCATTTAATAATAATGTCGACAATGAACAAAAATTAAAATTTATCATGAAACTAGATGACGTGGAAAAAATTGTGATAGTTGCAGCATTCTATACCGAAATGATACGAGAAAGCTGTCCTTTTTGAAAATTTATATAATTATATATATTTGCTGTCATATGCTATGATTATATTGAAATGTATTGTTTGTGTACACCGTTGTAACGTGTTATACTTGACAGATTGTCACGTGTGTACTGTTGTGTAGTCAATCAAGTTCATTCATGACCCCTCGTTTCACTCGGGGTCTTATTATCCTCACATTTTTCTATGTATAACGGACTTCTACCATCTTGACCAACTAGGACGGTCGCAGGGTGACCAGACTCCCTATCACAACGCTGACTGCAATAAAAAGACCCCATATAAATGTTATATGTGCTCTAAACAACTAAACATGATTAAATGTACAGACTTGATAAAACACAACATCACAGACCACTTTTATTTTTTAAAAGAACATAGCGTATTTTATCCCCGAACTGTTTAAGTGTGGCAGTACCAGTGCAAGTCACAGTACTGGACGATCAGAAAGACCTTGATGCTTTGCTTAATATGCAAATCCAGCGGTCATTGTTTAACAGAAGAACTCTGACAGCTGTTGACTCTGCAAATGGTCGCTTTGCAGGTCTCGGCCAAACCTCATCAGACACCACATGCTGCGCAAATGTGGTGGAAAGCTTGCTTCCTGCAGGAGTGGACGCTCTTATCTTTGTCAAGGGAGGGCGCGCCGCACAAAAGTTTGCGTGATGGATTACATGACATTTTGCCTGGACTGGATCTATTAGTGGTAGTTGTTAACCGTGTACAACAGTTTGGGTCTCCTTGTACCAACTTTGATATACGAGCAAAAGTGTGGGTTGAAGTAGCGATTATACCATCATTTTCTGCCTTCTGATTGGCCAAAACTGGGTCACTGTGGTAGAGTGCTTGCATAAATCATACGTAAACATGACATGCTACAAACACAGAACAGGTAGCATAAGAGCATAACATTCTGAATCTCTGATGAACGATTTTGTAATAAATTTCACAAATTCTAAAGAATATAATGTAATATATACAGATAGATCATCTAAGTTTTTGTCATAAAATAATATAAAATGCCAATAAACATATTTTGTCAGAACTTCCAAGTTCCCAAGTTCTTACTTCCAGGCGACTGAAGAATTTGACGTCACTAATACAAAGTGCTTGGGTAAGATATATGGTACAGAGATATAATTATAATATCTGTAATCTTCCTCTCACGCTAGAGTCACTGTGTATACCAACAGGAATTCCCAGGCGGAAGATAACTATTTCCTGCTGCGTACTAATCGCGAAAACGTCAGCCATTTTTAGGATGACAAACGAAAAATCACTCACTAACGAAAACTTTCACAATCGGCCAATAAAAGCAAGCTGTGAAAATTTAGTGCTGGTCGGTTAAGATGAACAAATAATTTCCCAAAACCTACACATGCAACTAGAAACAATTTAGTTCAAGGAACATATCTATTAGGAGAATATAATTGTCAATCATAATATGAATTTACTGGGCCCTTAGCAACATACCGAAGCATGGTTATTTGAGCATCAACTGCTAACTTTCTAATGATAACTCAATCAATTCATTGGACAAAAAGACACAAATACAACACTGGGTACAGTCGCCAAAAAGGAACTTTTAAGCTGCCCTTCCCTAATAAAAATCGTGTTATTTTTGTGTTAAAAATAAATAATTGTGCCCAGGCGATATTCGAGCTACGCTGTTGGGTTTAATCCCATAATCCCCTTTCTTAGTTAACTTCCCTTATGCCTCGCTTCATTAAGTTCTCACACGTTTTAATTAAGCCCCTTGTTTGAATTGATTCGTTATTTGATTGCCATACAAGTTAGACCTATGTTGAGGTGTAGCTTGAAAAAAATAACCGTCATTTGGCTTGTGATTGCCTTGATGTCCCTCGCCTCTGCCAGAAGAGCCATCCTTAAAGACTACAAAGCACTATCAGAAGGTCACGGCTCAGTAGATATGTCTGATCAAGATGTTTAAGCCAGAGAAAACAGTAAGGAAAAATATAACCTGGACAACAACAGTCTTTTGGACCTGGGGCAAGATGGCGACGGTGACGATGGTCCATTGGGAAGCAGTCAAGATACGAAAGAGGCCGATGAGGATGAGGTTGATCAGGAGATCTCACAATTAAATCTTTCACTTAGAAAGAAGCAGGCCGAGCTCAAAAAAGCCCAGAAAGCCTCAGAGGTCAGGAACCTGAAGACAGAACTGCCGAATATAAGACTCACAAATACAGCAATGCAATACAGCCTCTTCTCACGTTAAAAAAAATTACCACCATCTGAGAGGACCTCTATGGTCACAGACACAAGCAAGAAGTCATCAAAACAATCTGTCAAACCGGGGACATGGTCCCTTTCCCATGGTCGCAAGTCAATTTCTCTCAACGACTTGAATAAATTTACAGAATTACAGCAGCAGGCCGATTCCCACATGAGTTCACTGGGTTTACTACACTTATTGCAGCAGTGGTCCAAGCAAGGTCAAGGTCGACATGGTTGCCGAGATTTGGCCTCACGCAGCAACAGGTCCAGAGAAAGAGTTTTCAGTGATAGTGCCGACTCCTTAAGTTCCGAGAATACCACTGACTTGGACGAGAGCCATGCAGAAAATGATGCTTCCACCCTCAGCCGTCTTAAAAGGAGAGACAAAAAATGAGGTAAGAAGGCCAAATCTGGGTCAGCACAAAAAAATAGGGGACCATGTGGTTAGGGTTGAAGTCTGGCCTAATGCCAGACTCGGCTTACAGTACACCACAAGAGGCATCAATATGAGAATTTGTCTTTACCCCTGTTTGTCGCAGGGTTCATGGAGGCCATGCATAGGAACATTAGATCTGAGAGGTGTTCAAATTTAAGCAGCTCTAGTTAGACACAAGTTAAATTACCTTAAACATCTCATGTACTCTGCTTCCGTATATGAGTGCAGTGCAGTACTACAGGTACATGCTGTTTTCTTTACTGAAGTAGAGTGTGGTGATAAAGACTGGGGTGACAATATGTCAAATTTAGAAGCTAAGGCGTTGCACCAAGCCAGCGCCAAGACATACCAAGCCAGTATGTCTCTCAGCCATACTAGTAAACATAGTGGCAGTGTTTCAAAGAGCTACTTGCTGTCCTTAACTGGAGCTTGTGGAAAGGTGTTATTTTGTCCATCTTTTCAAAATGGAAAATACCAAAAATGGAAAGATCACACTGGTTTCGTATATGGTAGAAAGTGTACAGAAGGCCACTTTTGTGCTCTCTATTTAGTTGCAGACAAGGTGCAATGCCCATACCCCGAATCTGAACAAAGTTGCATATATTTCGGTAAATTTTGAAAGAGATCATGGAAAATATGTCAGAGGACTGACTATATGGTAATCCATGTGTAGAAGTGTTAAACCAACATGCACCCAGCAATGATTACCATAAAAGTGAGGTTTTTCCTTTCTGATGCTCAGAATGTTCTTACAGTTATAAATTTTTCCTTTCCAAAGTTCAGAGGTTGCAAATAGTTGCATCACTGATGAAGTACCTAGGGTAACAATGAGTAGAGTTGCAACAGACTGCAAAACATTCAGCCCTGTCAGTCCTTCTATACACTGGTCTCATTTACTCATAAAAATAAGAGTGAATCTGTACATTCTGCCACAGGTGTGGGAAAAAAACTCGGATACGACCAGGTGCTGCCTGCCCAATAGTTTTAATAAGAATACCACACATAACCAGAACTTTAAGGAAGAGCTGGAAGATTCTGTCTCTGATACTCGCATAGATCCGTGCATTCCCACAGTTGGTTTCCACACTGTCTCACCATCAAAGACAATGATACCCACCGCCAAAGCAGTAACCTTTTTATGCCTGGTACTCACAGTATGCAGGCATTCGCCCCCACCACCAGTAAATGCAAGGTACCACCAATGGCTTCACATGGCTAGCACTCAATGAGTGAGCATGCTGATTCTATCAAAGCGTGTAATGTAGACTGGTCAGAGTCGCACCAAAAAACAAATGTCTTGGCAAAACAGTTTGTAGGACTTTCTCATTAATCAAAAAGTAGCAGTGAGCACCAGGCTGATGCAAAGTTGTAGAATTATACTTGTTGTGTATAGTAGTGCTAGTTTTGTTAGTAGTAACAGGACTGAGCTCACTGCCAAGTGTTTGTCTGATGATTCTGTTTTTCAGTCATGTCAGTAGAGTGCCACGTCCCCTCCTGTACTCCCCCACAGTCAGTGCAAATGATTTGTCCAATACAGTTTTCCCGGGTGTAAGAGGCACATGTAGTAGTGAGTCAGTTTCAGCACAATGTTCAGACAAGTGTCTTTCGTTAAACAGCATAAGTGATGAGAAGGTGTGTAATACCCTTCCACATGCAGGATCTTTGAACTTGGTCGAGTACATGGATTCAAACATACCTAGCCCCTGGGAGCGACATCGCACCTTCCTGTACTGGGCCCTTTACATGAAGTAAAGTTGAGTTCCACAGTTAGGATGGATTAAAAAGACTTGTGTGCCTGGTTAGACAGTACGGATTTTGGTTGTCCCAAAGAATCTGTAGTTTCCGTAACATTCCAGTCTGACAGTCCCTGGGATACCTCAGAGGTCTGGAAGGCCCATTGCATGTTCAGGGAGTCAGGTTTACTTAATTTCCAGGGGTGTTTTATCCCAGTGCCACCTGGACTTAGAACTGATTCATGGCCTTTTAGGCACCAAGAATTACCATGATATAGAAGTTTGTGATTTCTGAGAGTACGGCTTAATGGTCGGTTACACAGCAGCCTGTTAGCTCTCTCCAACAATGACAAATCATGGCAAAGCCTACGCTTTTGCGAAGCACATAGAGCAGTTCATCAAAAAGGAAGTCCAGGCAGATGACACAATAGGACAAATGCCCATGGGTTTCCTCAAACTGGCTGCATGTATCTCTCCCATCATCACGGCTGATAAAAAGAACTTTGCCAAGTGGAGGGTGATCTTAGATCTGTCATTTTCCCCTGGTAGGTCGGTTAATGTCGGGATTCCAAGGGACACATACCTAGGGCTTCCATGTAAGTTACAATTTCCATCCATAGACCTTCTTACTGACAGAATGGTCAAGCTAGGCCCAGGTTGTTTTAAATATATAAGCGGAACCTGTCCAGGGCCTACCAACAAATCCTGGTGGACACAGGAGATATACATTTACTGGATTCTCTTGGGATAGTCACACATATATGGATCATGTCTTACCCTTGGGTCTGAGGCAATGTGCTGTGAGTGCATGACCAACGCGGTCACCTTCCTCCATAGGCAGGGAGGTTATTGGGTGATAAATTACCTGAACAATTTCAGAGGGGCTGAAGAGAAAGACACTGCAGACTGTGCCTTTCAGGAATTAAAACTACTCCTGTCACAATTAGACCTGGAAGAGTCTGAGGAAAAGGCCATTCCTCCAGATGTAAGAGTGGTATTCCATGGAATTTTGCTAGGCTCTGAGCACATGACTATGTCTGTCTCCAAGGGCAAGCTACTTGAAATTAAACAGGTTTTGAAGCAGTGGGAGGGCAAGGCACATGCATTCAAGAGGGAGGTTCGATCATCGACAAGATGCAGTTTGCAGCTAGGTTTGTAAAGCCAGGTAGGATCTTTATATCATGAATGCTTGAGCACCTGCATGAACTTACTCACATTGCTAGAGAGATAATGGATAGACAGACACTTCTTCCTTCAGATTTCCTTAAGGATGTAGCCTGGTAGCAGAAGTTTGTCTGGATATATAATGACATTTCGGTCATACCACGGGAAGACTGGTCTGAGCAAAACTCTGTATTTGCCACCAACACCTTCCTCGAGGGCTGCAAAGGTTTGAACATGGTGTCTTTTCTTCCACTCAGGGTTCCCAAGCAGTGTTAAGAGCATGAATTGAATATCAAAGCCCTTGAAATGCTCACCATCGTAGTAACTCTGAGGCTGTGGTGGCGAAAGCTCTCGGGCAAGAAAATCAGAATATTTTGTGGCAACCAGACGTCCATGCAGGTGCTGAACTACAGGCCTGTGAGGGATCCTTTCCTGTTCGCATGTATTAGGGAAATTGCCTTTTTGTCAGTCCACAATGAGTTTGTATTAAGAATGTCGCACTTAAGTTCCCAGGACAATAGACTGGCCAATTGGTTGCCAAGGTGGGACCTGGACTCTCAAAATAGAGAGTAATTCCTGGAGGTCTCTGGCCTCAGCATTAAAAATGAAGTACAGGTGCCACCAGAGTATTTTCAGCTAACAGGGAATTGGTAATTAAGTCTTCTTTCTATTTTCAGACAAACAGCTGAAGTCACTGGAACAGGTCAGAACCACTCAGAGCCAGGCCTTCGCCGAGGGTACTTTTAAAAACTTACATATTTTAACATATTTAATGGTAGCCTTATTTTTTGTTCTGTTCATATTTTGAGCTAACCCCTTTATCTTGTACATTTGCCACAATTTTTTTCATTTGCAAAAGCCGTTCGTTCAATTATGTTACATCCATAAAAAATGATATTGGAGTAAAAGTATTGCATATGCTACTCAGTCTGGATTTTTAAAATTTTCTCTGAGTTCCAATATAAACTCCCTATCAAAGGCATAGCTCGACTGAACCCACACTACCCTCGGGGAGCTCACCAAATAACTCCTGAACTACTACTAAGAATCCACAGATGTCTCCATTTCATCATGCCTTCACACGCTGCCTGCTGGGCAGCTTTTCTCCTTTAGTTCTTCCTGAACGCCTGCAAGTCCTACATGCCCCCCCCCCCCGCCAAATATGGTCTTTCAAAACATTTGTGTTGCGGTGGCATCTTTGTGGGCAGCACGCTCTCCTGATCTTTATTAAATGGTTGAAGACGACACAGTGTGGGGAAAGGAGGCTGATCATTCCCATTGTCAAGCTTCCAGGCTCCATTCTATGCCCCTTGCAGGCCTACATCAACCTACTGAAGGTCACAAAAGCAGAACCGGAAGCACTGGCCTTTTTGGTGTGCACAAACCCCCGGAGGAAGTGCTTAATACAAGCCACCTTATTCAGTCAGTTCTGGTCAGCCGTAACTAAACTGGGACCAGCAGGTAACCTTTTTTCAGAACACAGTTTTTGGCGTGTGTGTGTGTGTGTGTGGAGGGGGGGGGGGACTACCATGGCCCTCTTGGCCAACGTCCCTGGTGACTTGATTCAGCTTCAAGGTGACTGGGCCCCCGATGCCCACCTGCGGTACCTGGACATGAACCTGGAGTGAAAATTGCAAGTGGGCTACATGTTGAAGAATTACATTGCCTGTACCCAGAACCTGGAGTCTAGATTTTAAAATGCTGGTTAGAGATGCTTAAATTTGTAGCCCTGAAGCAAGCATGGGTGTTGCACAGGCCCTTTTCTCGTCGTTTTCTTTGCAATTTTTCTTCCTCTCCTTTGTTTTCTTCCGTCTGTGTGGTTTGGTTGTTTTTGGCGGCTGAAGGTTCTTCAGGGGCTTTCAAGTCTTTACGATCAACACATTGTTTGGTATTATTTTGTAACCCCTGAGGCCTTCAGCCAGAATTTTATTCTTTCTGCCAAACCTGAATAAACCTTTAAAATTAAATTAAATTTGTTCGTTTTTCTTCCTCTTACATGCAGCCCCTGCGAATTTGAGTGCCCCAGTTTTTGCTTGAATTCCCAGGGACTGCAATTGTGCTATATTGTCTTCAAAATAAAAAATTGCGCCTGGGCGGTATTTGAGCTACTCTTTTGGGTTGAATCCCAAAATCCTGTTTCTTAGATAACTTCCCTTATGCCTTGTTTCGTCAAGTTTTTCACACGTTTTAATGAACCCCCATGTTTGAACTGATTCGTTCTTTGTCCGCCACACAATTTTGACGTACCTTGAACTGTTGCTTGAAGAAACCCATCCTCCCATCCCTGTGTTATACTTTTTTATTATATGTTTTCCATGGTTTTCATGGTACTTTTTATGTATATTCGTGTATTCATGGAACTAAGTGATATGTCTGGTGCAATTACACTCAGAATAACATGGCAGTCCAGCTGTAATCATTTTGATTTCTGTATGTTCGTGTATTCATGGAACTTAATGATATGTGTGGTACAATTGTAATTATTTAGATTTCTGCATTCACGAAATTACCCAGGACAATTTGGAGTTGGGCAGCAGTCAATTACGCTAGTGTTTACTTCTCAGTTCGCAGCGCATAATAAGTTGGGTGGTAAACAGTCGCGCTGTTGAGTTCATAAGTACATGTATATGTGAATTGAGAACATTCTAATAAGGTTATTAAAACTGTAATGCCACTGTATATTTTGCACAGTAGGTTATTGAAACAACAAATGTCAAGAGTAAGCTTACAAGCGTCAAGAGTTACTCTTTATCAATGTTCGCAAATACACAGTCTATATCAGTGATTTGTCATCCCCTGATTTATGTTCTGATTCAACTTAAGACGACTGAAGGTTCCTCAGGGGCTTTCATGTGTTTACACTCCTCACATGTTCTTTGGTATTATTTTGTGACCCCTGAGGCTGAAGATTCCTCAGGGGCTTTCAAGTGCTTACACTCCCCACATGTTTGGTGTTATTTCGTGACCCCTGAGGCCTTCAGCCAGAATTTTCATCTTTCTGCCAAACCTGAATAAAACTTAAAAATTGATTTTAATTTAGTCCTTTTTCTTCCACTCACATGCAGCCCCTGTGAATTTGAATGCCTCGGTTTTTGCTCGAATTCCCATGGACTGCGATTGATCGACCCTGGCTGAAAAATTTTATCAAGAAAGTGGCCATAGTGTGCCGTAATTTTGCAGTAAATTCAGCTGTAGCACAGAATTATATTTCATCTTCTCTGGAGGGTTAGCTTGGGCTGGAGAAACAGCATAGCTGCATAGCCACGGTTGTTTGATGAAACACCATAGCCTCGGATCACACGGTTGTTCGGTGATTGTTATCGTAATATTTCGCAAGGTCTGTTCTCTAAGTTACCAGGCGAAATGGTTGTCAAAGTACTTTTATAACATAACTTACTATTTTAACTTTAATCTGCCTGCTCGGTTGTATCTGAAGCAGTTATGTTAGTTATGAATGAAAGTGCAAGAGGGTAACTTGGCTTCAGCCGGCACGTGGTGAGCGCTATTTTGAACAATGCGCAATGCACTGATTGCGGGACAGTCGCACAAAAATAGATTTGATTTGGATATCAAAGTTAATCGCGGCCACAGCAAATATCGTATCAATTTTTGATGCTCCGAAACATTTGCAAAATATATACTTTTGATTTCATATATTATACCCCCCCCAAGATCGTCACAATACTCTCCTCATTTACACACCATTGGGTGCGGAATCCACAATTCTCAAAATGACAGCAAGTACCTGTGTTTCGATTGGATATTTTGAAGAGGTAGTATCCAAAATATATGTGTCATTAGTGTTAAGGGAAGATTAATTTGTCGAATTAATGTAATGTAGAATATTAAAAACATGGGACTTTTCCAGAGTGAGCGTTACCTGAAAATGTAAATACAACAACGTACATTGATCAGTTGTAGCCAGCAGTCGGCCCCAGAATCGGGAACCTGTATCAGACAATGAGGTCGCCTCCATGCTATGAATTAAGCAGCAGCACTAGTAGGACTTGCCACTCACCCCTGGTGAGTAAAAGATGGAGCTAAGTGGAAAAGGTTGCCCCAATAGTGAATACAGGTCTGAAAGTACCCGCGGGTTTTTATGAAAGCGGAAAAGAAAGACAAAGAACCATGAGTAACTCAATCTGGGGACACTATTTCCAGACTGCGTAAAATAAATGTAAAAGAAAAAGCTTCAGTTACACTCTATAAACACAGGTAGTATTACTTTAAAGATTAAAGATAACTCGTAAACATACTATTATGAAGTCATGAAGCTTAATCAAGCTTAACCAGAGAAATTAGAATGTAAAGCTACGACACTACTTTTGTAGTAATAAAGTGTCTTTGTATGGCTTGATGGTGTCAAGTGACTGGAAGAAGCCACAAGCACGTTATTGTAATGTACTTCAGCTCAACAGCGAGTCTCCTCTCTTAGAATTAAACCCATATAATAATATTATTGAAGCAGAGATACTACAGCGGCAATGTCACTCTGTTTGCTCATACTTTTACCCCATACATTGTTACATATGTTAAGATAACAACTATGTCGCCAATATGAATGATACATTACACTCTTTTGTTATGTATGTCTTGCAAATAGTATAACCTGCTTTGGGATATATTGTTTCTGCAGTGGTTATTCTTTTCGTAAAAAAACCTTTCCCACATGAAAGTCTTTAAATAGCACTGGACGCATATTTTACAGGGACTTCCCTTACTTGTGTGTGCAGTGGCAAAGACGGGTTTCCCTCTATGAGTGCATTATTGTTGCAGACCCCCCGGGGAAACCTGTTCAATAGGGCTGTCACCAAAACAATAAACAGCCCGACTATCTGTTCTTGATGGTACAAGTGTGGGCATGTCTTTACAATCGTCAGTTCTTGAGAACGATATCGGCATGTTTTTAGCCGAGTTATTGTTGAAGTTGTTTAGTTACTGACATATAACCCACGCAAGTGATTGGGTTGTACAACACCGAGCCTGAATGACAAATTCTTAAATCGTAATGGATAATATCGATGTTGAACCAGACAATAAGAGAAAACGTGACAGCTGACCTTGTATTCGCAATGTGATAATTGCCAACATAAACAAAAGGTGTGTGTGTGTGTGTGTGTGTGTGTGTGTGTGTGTGTGTGTGTGTGTGTGGTGACCTGACATTAACCTCTTACATTTTGGTCTTATGCACTTTTGCGTTCAAAGACGATTCGAGTTTTCTTCACCGCGCTCGGCAAAATGTACAGTGACAAAACAGAAGATTGATTAAAATCAACATCTCTCTTTCAGTGTCGTATTTTGGACTGAGTCAACAGCTTTCCCATGCGCGCTTTGGGCGCAATGTGAAACTAGCGTCCTTATTATAATTGAGAGCAGTTCGTCTTAAGTAGTTCAACTTCAGCCGCAGTAGGCATTGAAAAAGTTAAAATCAAATGAAGTTGCGCTGTGAGCTGGGAAATAACGTCAAAGTCACCTGTTTGCAAGCGTAAGTTTACCGTCGCAGAGCACCACCATGGATTATGATATCGGAGTCCTAGCTCAAACAGTTCAAAGTTGAATGTTTTCGCAATTTGGAGATTCACCGCAGGAACCGTCCTTCCAATTTTAAATAAAGGGGGTTTGGTTATAAGTTTAATTTTCACTTTTCTTTCTTTTTTTTTTTTTTTAAGAAGAAATGTGTGAATCGTTGGGTCAGCTGAGCTAAATGTTGTTGGATATGCTACACAGTCTCTTGAATCCTACCCAGTTATTCTCTGTATATCGGTTTTTGTCTTGTTTTTGTCCTCAAAGCAGTCATGGGCTCTACATTTAAGTAAGCCCTCTGCAAGGAGGTAGTCCCATATACATGTAGGTTACACTCGACATATGTATACATACCAATTGACCCACCAATTGAAGTGTTTGGTTATACATCGAGTCAACATACTTGTCGCATGTTCTTGGTTTCAGAATGGGGAAGTCATGAAATATAAGACATACTGGAAAAGAAGATTTGTCTCAAAGAACATCAGATTCTGTCTGTGTGCCTACAAAGAAAAGCTGTTACCTCGTACATTCAAATTGAAATTGGAAGAGATACATGACAGAAACACCGAAATTGAGAAATATTGAAACAAGCACACACAAAAACTTTGACAAACCAAGACTCTTGGCATGGAAAAAAATGGCATGAAAAAAATGTGCTGGTAAAGAGGAAACGCCAGCCCTAAAGAAAGAATTCTGGACGGAACAGAATGTCAAGCGCCAGCAAATAAACAAGATTAGGTCATGTGGTGAGAAACTCTAAGCTAAAAAGCTAATTCTAGTACTTTACACTTTTGATGACAACTTTGATTCATTCATGCATCACTGTTGACACTACAGCATTTACTGATGACAAAGTGGTCACCATATGGTAGCATAAAAGTGTTATCTCTGACGTAGATGGAACCACAAATCCCAGTGTTGTACATACACATGTAATTGACTACTGATGACAGATAACAGACTGTTGTATGTCTGTTCTATCGCAAATATGCACAAGTCAGCTATTCTTGCTCCTAATGTGCCTAATTTCAAATTCACTTATGGTCCCCCCACACACAGTTCAGAGATTCTAGCTTTGGTGAGGTCTGAGTTCCTAGCTCTGGACAAAATTAGTGATGGACAGACCTAGAATGTGAAGTTGGAATGGTACATCTACGCATAATAGATTTGAAGTTGGATATTCAACATTAATTTTTTTTCAATTCTGCCCAATTGGTATAATCCAAATTCTACAATGCTGTACATGGTTCGCTGGATGTACCTACAACTCAAACCTATGAATAGACGTTAGAATGACACCTCTACCTATAATATTTTAAAAAATATTCAGCATTTAAACTTTTGAATTGCCCCTAATTAGCATAAATTATAATTCTTCATTTCTTTGTAGTTCAAATTTTCAAATGGCCCTTTATTTGCATAATTTTGAAAACTGTCGTCCCTCTTCATAAAAAAAGCCAAATTTTATGTATGGAAGTGTACTCATGCCAAGTTTGGAGTTTCTATGTATAATACCCTTCAATTAATACTTTTGCGGAAAATAACATGATCTAATCTGGATATTTCACCATGGCAGTTTTGCATGGAAAACCCAGTGTGCAATCACAAGGGTTTTTCTTGAACGTACAGTTCTGGTTCATTGTCTGCATCCGTATTGATCACAAGGGAGCTCTTTATGTTCCAAAGTATGTCGATTTGAAACACGACCAACGTCATAACCTCTGAAAGACATGTTGCCTTTGTTTATCAGTATCTGATAAAAAATCATTGTGTTATTGAAGCCTTGAAACATTTTGGGGTAAAGTTACAAAATCAACACCTGCAGACTCAAAACTCGACTATTTTATTTGACGAACACAAATCTATCTATCTATCTATCTATCTATCTATCTATCTATCTATCTATCTATCTATCTATCTATCTATCTATCTATCTATCTATCTATCTATCTATCTATCTATCTATCTATCTATCTATCTATCTATCTATCTATCTATCTATCTATCTATCTATCTATCTATCTATCTATCTATCTATCTATCTATCTATCTATCTATCTATCTATCTATCTATCTATCTATCTATCTATCTATCTATCTATTTATCTGTCTGTCTGTCTGTCTGTCTGTCTGTCTGTCTGTCTGTCCGTCCGTCCGTCTATCTATCCATCTATCTATCTATCTATCTATCTATCCCTATATCTATCTATCTATCTATCTGTCTATATGTCTAATTGTCTGTCTGTCCGTCCATCTATCTATTTATCTATCTATCTATCTATCTATCTATCTATCTATCAATCTATCTATTTATCTATTTATATATCCATATACATATAGGATATCTGTTAACAGTATTAACAGTGATATCACAACAAAGGTCACCAGACCTCTGTTAATGCACTGGGTGCCGCAAGCCTGAGGGCCAGCAGAAAGAGAATATTTTACCATAAGCATAATTAAGTGTTGGACAAAACAAAAGATATTACAATCTATTGCATTGCAAGAAGTCACACAAGGTTTCTTCACTCACGAAGTATTTGATTTAGAGATGGCTTAAGATAAGGATGAACAAATATAAGGAGAAAAACGGAACAAACAAATGTGATGCCTGGAATTGGGAAGTAAATTTGGCTTGTGATACAGCAAACCTGATTTATAAAAACTTTTTAACATATCGGGACTATTATTAAGAATATCTAACAGTTTATTTTTGAGTCACTTCTTTGGCGAAAAGTTGAGTTGTTTCATTGAATATACGATTTTGATATCTTGAGTTGTAATTGTCAGTCGCGGTAGCAGGTGAGTGCATACTTGTATTATAATATAGGAAGTAGTCATGTGACTGCTTAAATAGGATTGTCTTTTGAAAAAACAGTTCTGTACGTGTAATATGACTCTCACTATTTACTTTTGTAGAAAAACTTCTGGAACATTTGTGACCCAGGCTATGATGCAATTATTCAATTCGTTTCCAATAAAAATGTCATCAAGACATGTTGATACATGTATACGATGAACAAAACACCGAAGTGTGAACAGAGGAGGTAAATGAATAGTCACCACAGAGTTTTTTCTGCCTTTTCTATCTACACTTACATAGGCATGCTTCATTTTTAGTACTTGTTTGTGTTTACACCAGCTTTCACTGCGCCCTCAGTGCCCAGAAAGGATGCAAATCGGTTGATTTGGACCATAGTTTTTTCCTCTGGAAATAAGGATGCTGGTTCTTGAATGAAAGGTTCAGTCACTAGGGTTCAGATAAGCACACATCCTTATGTGATTACGAGCAAAGGGTGGACATCTTGCCGAGCCGACAGGTTTCACTCGAAAGTACTCCAGATAGAAAGGAACTTTAATTATCGAGGGATTTTTTTGATGAAACCTTTATTTGAACCCCCCCCGGGACTACATACAATGTCATAATACCGTAAGAAATACACAACAAACGAGTTTTAGCCTTTTACAGTTTGAAGACGGTCAACAATTTTCTTTTTGTGCGGGTTGGGTAAGTTTCTGTTAACTGGGTCATGCTATCATATATATATATATATATATATATATATATATATATATATATATATATATATATATATATATGTATATATACACATATATATATGTATGTATATCGGTATGCATGTATACTTATGTATGTTGCGTGCGTGCGTGCGTGTGTGTGTGTGTGTGTGTGTGTGTACTTTAGGGCGACTTAGGCGGGGAAGAATTTATATCCTTGTTGATTGGTTTTCAAGGGTATGTTAAGTGAAAGTTTTTGAATTACGATCAGCCTAGTAATAATAATAATAATAATAATAATAATAATAATAATAATAATGATGATGATGATGATGATGATGATGATGATGATGATGATGATGATGATGATGATGATGATAATAATAACAATAATAATTTATTAGGAAAACTTCCCCTGGACAGCGGGGGCACCAACGGAAAACGGGGGACATTCCATGATGCGTCCAAAATATATACAAACAATCAGGCATCCTTATTATCAATCAAATAGTCTTCGTATGTTAAAATAAGTCTAATATCTATAAGTAATAATTTATGTGTTCCGCACCAAAACTAGAGATAAACCACTCATTAGGACAAAACTCTAGAAAGCGTAAGGACATGTACATTATACATGTTTCATATACAATGCAGAACATATAGCTTCCAGCGTCATTGTTAAGAAAAAAATCAGGTATTACCACAGTATGAATGTACAAATCAGTCACAAAATTTTCAGTTCACCACTGTTGCATGCTCCTGGAGATGTGGGTTTGTACCTGGGTGACCCTCTGCAGAGTGACGGGAATGGGGGCGGGTGGGCTGAGGGTCAAAGACGTAACAAGTACGCCGCAGCGTACCCCGGCTCGGTTGGTTTGACTCCATCTGTAAGTTTCAGTCAAGAGAGCACCATCACGTGTTATTTTTTGGCGTTACCGAACTTCCCGACAAAATTATATACAGTATATACATTGGAGGAGGTATATTTACAAGAGGTACATGTAGAACGATCATACAAGCTGTCATTCCGAGAAGTCATTGAGTGACTGTCTCCTGTAATGCCAAGCCTCAACCAAATGTGTTTTACATGTTTGGTCAAACAATTCACCAATGTTCTGTCCAAGATCATATGCTTGCTCGCCAAGGAACCAACATACCTTATTTTGCAGCGAGCAGGCGGAATGTTTACAATTCTCATTCAGAGAGTTGACTTCCAAATTTCTATATGCCTGTAACCTGATATCATTTAGTGCTGGGCAGACAGACAGAAAATGTGATAAATCTTCTTTACTATCTATACATAAAGGACATCTTCCGTCTGATAAACCCCATCTTTCCAGATCTTCCCCGACACCCAGACACCCACTGCGGTCTAAAAAATTTAATCGTGCACCGGCAAAGTTATTTGCATTAAACAGATAACTTTCACCGCAAGAGGACCGTTTAAACATTTGATAGCATCTTAAAGACTTTTTTAAGTCTATTTCCAGGAAAAAAAGTCTAATTTATATGCTTCTAACGATAATTTTAAAAAGCATCCCAGCCATTCTGGATTCCTTGATTCCAGGGCACAGTCCATGGCAACGTTATTAAAGACTTTCTTAATTTCGTCAACGTATGGCCAAATCTTTGCAGGTTTGTAATCATTTCTTTGCAAAAGCGTGTCAAAAATTTGCTTGCATAGCTGTGTATCTGGCATCTCAAATTTCATTCTGTGAAAGTATTTTATCCTAATGCGATCCAGAATCAATTTTAGGGGAGCCATCCTAGTTCACCAAGGGTAGCCACTGCTGCAGCTGAAGAGTTGACCGAAAGTATTGCTTTGGCTATGGTGTATTGAATGGACTTCAGAGAAGCCTCAGACTCTTTAGTATTGCATAACCACACTGCACCGCCATGAGTAAGTGACGGAAGAATAATACTTTTCCATATGCTATTTCCGAAGCCAATACGGTTAACATTATCATGAGAAGACAGTATACTGCATAAGTAGCCTCGTAAACGAGAATCTTTTGTTGCTACTCTATCTTTCACGTGTGCCGTGTCTGTTAGAGAATTCGAGATCAAAATGCCAAAATATTTATACGATTTGCGTTCAGATATATATACATCTCCAAGTTTCCATTTTTTGAAACATCTACACGCTTACCCACTGCCATGACTTTAGATTTGTTGGCATTAAACGTCATTCCCCATTTTTCTACAAAAACATGTGCAATATTTAACATACAAATTAATTGGTCTTCATTGTCTGCAGTTATTACAATATCGTCGACATACAAAAGGCACAGGATATGTCCGTCTCCATAGGGCATCCCTAACATATCAACCATATCTAACATTACTAGAGAAAACAGCGTAGGAGACAGAATGCATCCTTGCATTACCCCATTAAATACATCCAACCACGAACTTTCTAGGGGGCCAAATATTACATTACTTTCCACTTTGTCATAAAGTAGTTTTTTCAAACGCCATGCTTTTCCTTGAATTCCCTTTTCCATAACATTAGGAAGAGGCGTTCCATGTTAACCGTATCAAATGCCTTCGAGATATCAATGAAGGATAGCCACCTCTTTTGTTTGTTAGCTTTCCTTATGTTACATAACCCCTTGAGCGCAAATACTTGATCTTCCAATCTTATGTGTTTTTATAAGCTCCAAGGAGCCCCCGTAATATCCCTTCCCTCTCTAAATATTTCATAAACTGCCCCTACATTGCTGATGTGAACACTTTATACACATTAGAGGTAACAGTAACACCTCTGTAATTGGACAGTATATCTTTTGGTCCTTCCTTGTGAATAGGCTTTAAAAGCCTCGAAACCATTGATCCGGGTACACTTCACAGGTTTTACAAAGATTGAACAGATCCACTGATGTAACAATTAATGACCACCTTGTTTAAGGAATTCGTTTGGAATTTGGTCGACTCCGCAGGCTTTACCATTTTTCAGTTTTCGCATAGGATAACTTACATTGTCGTAATTAATTTTCACGGCAGTACAGCCCGAAGTCTCACCTGTGTATCTGGAAAGGTTATTAACCTGAGTTTTCAAATTATCACTTACAATATCATTTTGCATACCATTCCCGGAGCCAACGTTTTTCCAATATTCCCCCCAGTACTTTGCATATTTCTTTGGGGTGCTCAATAGTGCGGCTATTGTCAGCCGGATCAATAATTCGAAGTGGGTAGTCATTGTTCTTGTTCAAGCGTTTGAGCATCCGCCAGTAGGATTTTGCATCTTTAGACCCTTTACCAGAGTTTCGGATGATTACTTGTATCTTATTGTTTACCCTTTTAATTTTAATTTCATCATTTTAATTTATAGATAGGATGCATGTTCTGAGTAAATCCGTCGTCTTGGTGAAATGTTTCTGTCATACAATATATTGAAAAATGTTCATTTTCCCATAAATTTCCCATTTCACTCCGCTTAGCCACGCCTAGATTTTGAACATTGCCGTAAGCTATGGTGAAACATTGGGACTTCTGTCTATTTTGGTTTTTATGACCACCTCTATGAGGTCGCGGTATCTTGGCTTGACATTTGACTTTCACGGCAATTTCATCTTGGCCTGCTTCCTTTTCCGTCTTACAGTATCTAAACTTACACTTATACCATGCCTCGTTTGTTTTCTCAAGGGATATATATGTCACCTGCTTACACATATTTCGCTGCTTTAATTTCCGTGGCTAAATTTCAACACAGGACTGATTTGCTTTGGTGAATACATTTTAAAATGCATTCATATTCATGAAAACAAAGAAGGTATGGTTCAAAAAGGATACATCCCTTGTTCTCGTGATTTATCTGGAATCCTGCATTCTTAAATCCCTACGCTTCGCTCCGGGATTTAAAAAAGCAGGATTCCAGATAAATCCCTTGAACTTGGGATGTATCCTCTTCGTATATCCTTTTTGACCACAACCTATACATATGATCTTTGTACCCGAAATTGCATGTCTACATACTGATTTCGTATGTCCGGGCACCCCACAATGGAAACAGGTGACTCGTGTGTCTTCACTATTTTCAAAGACGCTGACTCGGGACCCTTTACTTTGATAGACTAGGATTTTTCCGTTTTTATCCGTAACGCTGCTTCGGTCCTTTCCGCCAGTGCTGCGTGTCTCTTGTTTTTGACTGTGTTGTTTTCTGTGATTGTGGGTCACCTGCAAGTTTCCTTTACCTCTTTTTTGTTTAGTATTGAGTAGTAGCTCAAGACTGGTGTTTTTTTTTTTTTTTTTTTTTTGCGCAATGTTGACTTCTCTGAAAAAAAAATCACAAATGCGTCAAAATTCACTAGACACAATTAAACCAGGGAATAGAAAGATCATTCCTTACCTTTACTTAAACCAACAGGTCTTTGATTAGGAAGAGAAGTGTGCATGATCTTGTTCACTTCCTAGGTCGCTTTTTGTAGTAGCCCGCATTTCACTGGTCAGTTCCGTGTCTCCGAACTTTTTTTTGTGAAAGAGGAAGCATTGTAACAAGCAAGTTTAATCAGTAGCTAAACTTCATCCGCTGCTGCCAAAATGAACAAAGTTTTCAATGACACAAAGATGCAGCATCTGAGTTTTCCTTTCACTGCAATAGACCAGTTCAAAGGACTCGCGTTTGTTCGGTACACTTCGGGAAGCGCATCCTGCTTTGTTTACATTTTGTGCCTGACCACGCTGGCCGGATTACACGTGGAAGGGTCAGAAAGTAAAACACAGGATGTGCTTGGGTTTAATGAAAAATTAAACTGTCAGTAAACTCAAAATGCGTGTTTCACCACTTATGTGATATTTTAGGTAAAATATTTGTACTGTTCAGCACAATCCATGCTGTAATCACCAGCGTTAGCCGTGGCATCCGTTGTAAACAAGAAGACGTGGGCCAGACTCAGCCACTTGCTGACTGGACAATCAGGCCAACAATAGCATGCATAATTAATTACGGTCCGGAAAAGTTCGGTACAACTCGGTATGAACAGGCCTATTCAAATTTTTAAAGAATCTTTAGCGGCTGACCTTATGGGATAGAGGCCTGGCCTATACTGACTGCTATCCCAGACCGATATCTACTTTTTGGTTTAATAATTGGGAATATCAACGGAGATCATTATAAAACACGCGTATAATTTGTCTTCTTCGTGCCCTTGATCTACTTTTGACATACTAGCCTTGTCTTAGAAGTACTTTTTTTAAAAATAAATATTGGAATGCTTGCTAGTATCCTAGACCGATGTCTGCTTTTTGGTTTAAAATTGGACATATCAACGGAGATCATTATAAAACACGCGTATAATTTGTCTTCTTCGTGCCCTTGATCTACTTTTGACATAAAAGCCTTGTCTTAGAAGTACTTTAAAAAAAAATTAGAATGCTTGTCTACTTTATATTACGTTGTTTTTCTTGCAGAACATGTGAATACGGATTTGCATTACTTGCGTTGCCGCCTTTACAGGCTATAAATCAAAACTTTAACGTCATCTGAGACAAACACAGTACCAGGCGCACCTATTTTTTTTTCTTTCTTGTGAATTGCTTTGTCATAGTAGATATCGAAGTTTTGATGTGCAGCAGACATATATAGTACATGAATGCAAATATGAACATCATGTGTCGTTTGCTTTATTTGTTGTATCTTCGATACAGGTAAATGCCCCCTTCCGATTTAAGGGGGCAATTTCCCAAAACCACAACAGAAGTTTGCAGAATATATCGATATCTAAAAAAATAGGGGGTCTTTCTCGAGTGGTTAGTCATTGGCCATTAAGCGTGCCGCACAATGGTGACGTCATAAGAAGCTTAGCTGTAACCCTAGCTTACTGATGGCAGACGGGTGCATTATGGTTGTGTTCATGTTTCAGTATCAGGAATCCTTGGGTTTATCGTAAACGCCCTTTTTATATTTATATCTTTTTTGACTTAAAGGCCGTCATGAGCTATGTAATTAAGACATGACTGCAACTGAGAGTTCATCCTTTTTGGCGGGTGAACTCCATAATCTGTGTCATTTGGGAGGGTGCCAAAATATGGCTCACATAAATGGGGCAAAAAATACAATTTCTGTTCAAAGTGACAGATAAGGGATCTGCCTTTCCTTTTCCATTTTTTGCCTCACAGCTCGAAGCGTCTCTGTTCATTCACACACATCCCTTCCCCATATAATTATAGCTACTATTGTTTTCGACGGTCAATTCCAGTTTTGCGCCAAAGTTTTACTATGGCGAATAATTTGTAATCAGAAAGGAAAAGTAAAGACAAAGAGTAGAAATTAACTTTTCACCTTAATTTCATATAAACTATTTGTTGTTTCAGATTTTCATGGTGGAGATCCCAAAACTACTTTGAGCGACGATCACGTTTGAAAACATTAAAATGTGCATGTAAATTTGTCACTTTCTATGCACTGATACTTTTTTTTGTTTCTAATTTTCCATTTTTTTTTTCGTTTTTTTTTTTTCGCTGGGACAGAAGGCCGCTTTGCATGCCATACCAGAGACAATTTTTCCTCAAAACCCTTTGTTACATCACTGATTTTTTCAGATTTTGTTTTTACGTGATACGTGATTGTTGTTTTCTCAGCAAAAGGAACACGGACCGACCAATAGAGAACACAATATTCGATGATGGTTAAAGATGTTTGCAGTGACACTTTTTGAATTTTCTGTTATTTCGACGCTTTTACTAGTCATGCCAATCCAGCAACTATCACCAAGAAAGCCAAAAAAATACGGTTTTTGTCTTGATACATACCAAGCAGATATATATATATATATATATATATATATATATATATATATATATATATATATATATATATATATATATATATATATATATATATATATATATATATATATATATATATATATATATATAAAAGACATGAAAATGGCCATGAGATGAACGCAAATACTTCTCAAATGTAAAAGGAAGACTTAGCAAAGGGCCAGGTTGGCCATTGCAAGGTTTCCATAACAGTAAAAGGAGTAAAATCAGCTGTAAAATAAACTCGACGCGCACGATCAGTGCAAAATGATATATTCTCTTTGTATGTCTTTTGTGCACATTGCCGTCGTGGGATTTCTCCTGTTGGTAAAAGTGTATCTTTGACTCTTTTATCGTTAACAATACCCTTATAATTGCAGTAGGGGCAAATTACAGACATGGACAGGAATAAATTGTTGTATTTTAGCGTGTAGAAAACACTCGCAATGTTTCAAAAAATGCAGAGAAAATTTATGTCACACAAAGTGCCTCGCTATGCAAATGGGCGTAAGTGTTGCATCATCAAATCAGCAGAGTTGCCACAAAGACCGGACGCCCACAAATTATACACGTGTTTGCTCGGAGCATTTTGTTTTCGAGAAAGGAAGAACAAAAGAGCATCTGATTCCTCCAATATACCCTCATAGACCCGACGTTCCGGTCAAAAGCAGATCTCCTCCAAAGTCGAGGAGCAGGAAAACACCGTGATCGTGTGTAGTCAGGAATGAGGAAATGTTGGAACTTCAAGGCATAGCTTGGCTGACATACCCACATTATCCCAAGACAGTGCAAACTAGTAATAGTGAATACTCGCACTTGGATGCGTGATTATGTAGGAAGAAAGACCTGCTCATATGGTGAATCAAACGACCACAGTCCACGCAAACACAAAAGTTACACAAACTAGGGTAGACACAAGGGATATTGACAAACAAGCTATATAGGTATATAAACTGATACAAGGTCAGTGCCGCACAGCGTACAGGCATAGGTACATCCATACATGTACTTGTAACTGGCTGATTTACCCACTTTGACAGTTGAAGATACCAAACACAAGGATAATACAGTGTCCGTTTATACATGATTTGAGCGATATGGGGCTCAGTCCTGTTCACCAACTGAACTAAGATACGCTTCAAGGCAAATTGTATTGAGTCACCAGCTTTCTCTCCGCACTCTGGGCGAGAAAGCAATTGACCTGGGCCATTACAAAAAAAAAATCTGGAAATAGGGGCATGTTGTTACTGGACTCGGGACCTTTTCATGAGTTTTTTCATTCAGAAATAGTTGATAAACAAGGGCAAATTTAGTGGAGATCAGCATACAGTTTGTGACTAACTTAGCCAGTCACATTATCAACCCCTTTGTATTACAAAATGATTAATAATGTGACTCGCTAAGTAAGTGACTCGGTAGCTACTTATTATTTGTTGACTTTCTGCCGCACAATCCCATGCGTAGCCTAAACGAACCGTTGAAGAGATGCCATCGATTATTTAGGCCTAATGAGCAAACGGGAAGTGATCCATGTTTGATAAATAGGTGTAATAAGCGATGGAAAATTCAATGAATATGTAGGCTACCACTGGCCAGCAAAGGAACTCCGGTTAGGCCGCTAAAATTTCCAGTGTAAGATTAATGAAAAATGACATCATGCTGACCAAAGAGACATTAATACAGTCATGTATATAAAGACGTTCATGTATCTCTTCAGAAACACCACAACCATTCTCAAAATTAAACGTGAAAAAAATCCCAAAAGACTGTGCCTTCAAACTTGCCGTCTGGACTTGCAGTTGTGAGAGCAAAATGGTAGTAGCATCGAATGTTTGCCAGTCCAAGGTATTGCAACTTATTATCACTGTTGATATTCGTGCAAAAATGCATGGCCATATTCACATAATTTATATGAAATTTGGAAATTATGCATGCATGTATGTATGTATGTATGTATGTATGTATGTATGTATGTATGTATGTATGTATGTATAGGTGGGATAGTGCAAACGCATGAACAGACAGCTTTCTGTCTATTTCTCCTCCCTCTCATTTATTTATTCATTCAACATTTGATTTAAAACTATAAGAAAGATGTTAGGGAAACTTTTTCTGTTACCTTTACTGGCGCTACAATTAGATTTAAGTTTGGAACCATTGGTCATTGGTGATTACTGCACATATCGTTGCCATTATTGTTGTTTTGTTGTTGTTGTTGCTATTATTATTATCATTATTATTATTATTATTATTATTATTATTATTATTATTATTATTATTATTATCGTCATCATTATATGCTGCAGGTGACGCTGATGGCTATGTTGTTATGGCTGACGTCAGAAGATATGCTTGCAGCGCCAGCCAGAACATTTATCTCGAAAATTTCGGGACCCGCCAACTTAACAAGCGACAACTTCGCCGTCGGCTCTCCCACTGTAAATAACATTATCTGTCGGGACCCACCAAACCTGAAGAGATGTTACAGGATGCTGTCTCTCCATGTATTTGGAATAAAAGCTGATACAAAGGGGGTCTGTGACTTTTTGTCCTCGGAGAATTCTCGCGTAACAAAAATATCCAAAACAACAGAGAAGATTGTCCATCTGTACGGAAACCAGACATGTCCAGCTGACCACAGCGGTGCTCCTGACAACCTTCGGCATACCAAAAACAACATGCTGCATGCACTTTCAGAAAAGTCCCTGTGTCCTTGGAACTATGTCCTCCATTTTCATCCCGACAGATACCCACGTGTTCTGACGCGCGTGACGTGCTCGTGTGAGCACTGGGCCCTCGGGTCAACCAATAATGGCAACTGTGAATCAGTAAAACAAGTAATAACGGTATTATGGCGAACAGGTGAATGTACCAAAGGATATTTTAGGTACAAAGTTGTGAAAGACTACGTGTCTTCAGGATGTACTCCTCTCCGAACAGCCGGACCAAACTAGGGTGTTAGCTGTTTTTGTTTATTTATTTATTTATTTATTTATTTATTTATTTATTTATTTATTTATTTATTTATTTATTTATTTATTTATTTATTTATTTATTTATTGTCTTACATTGTATACCTTTATGCGGCTGTTTTTATTTATTGAATTATTTATCTGATGCGATATATCGATAACCCTCTTTGTTGTCTTATTTGTTGATATCATTTACAAAAAAAACAGGGTGCTTTCATTCGCAATCCAAATCAACGTTTTTACCTAATGGACTCGAACCATCGACTTCCTGTAAAGCGCGGAAGAAAAATGCTTCCATCAGGCATGTGCTCCAGCATGCGTCCCGTGAAACGCTTGTGTCCTAGCATTGTGTGGGGCACTGCAAAACGTCCCGAAACGACAAGACAGACAACAGTTAAAGCGCTTGTTCTGTGTGTTCACATAAGTATACAAATGATAGAAAGCAGGGCGATTCGTGAACTTGCAAAGGAGGTCGTAATCTCAAAACCAGCACTGCATACATTGTGTAGTATTCACTTATTGATCAAGTTTTGACTTATTTGTTAGGGTACCTCATTTATGTGAAGTTAGTAAGTTAATTTTTAATCGTGTGAAGTCAAGCGTCCTGGTCATATAATGAAGAAATGACCAGTTTTCATCAATTGAAGAAAATTTGGATAATTTAGCGATCAAGGCATGTACCTGCCTGATTTATGCGAAGAATGGGCAAGTCAATTATATTATCAAATTAAATTAATCTATACTAGTTGATTGAAAAATGTTGACGACTTTCGGTACAGTCACAAAAATGCAGAAATGTTGCAAAGTACATTTATCTAGCAAGAAAAGTTGGAAAAGTCTGGATAATGTTTAAGAGACGAGTGAATGTTCGCTCAAAGTAACTTCTACGAATTACAAGGGTATATGTGTGTTAAAAGCAATAATATCTTAGAAACTGAGATGTTTCTTAAGACGAGGGTACGTTTCAGCACTATTCAGTGCATCACGTTTGCAGTGCTATGAATTGTTAAGAAAAATAAGACAGAACTAAATGTGATTTACACGTGCAGTATAAGACTGAGTTAACGATATCGTGCTGTGCCGTGGGCTTGGCGTTAAGCGCTTTGTCGGTGCCAACGACAACAACCAACGTATGGATTTTCATCCTAAAAGGTTTTCCCCACAAGCTTAATTAAAAGCAATTTTTTGATAGCGAGAAAATCATCAATGAGTAAACACATGGCAAGAGATATTTCGTATTCAGCTGCATTCGGCCGGTGGAAAAGAGAAGAATGCACTAAGAGAGAAGAATGCACCCCGCCATCATCTGTACCATCTAAAACGGATTGATATTAGCATAGGATTGGGCTGTTCTGCAATGCACAACACACGTTTAACTTATGCCCTTCATATAAACCAAATCCTGCATGTGGTCAAATGTTATCTGCTTCACTGTTTTTAGCTGATTAAAATCAATTTGAAAGAAATTAGTAGATGAAACCTATAATATAAGATGTCTCAAGTCATCAGCTTTCCTTGTTGTGGACTGGGCGTTGCTGTTGATGAAGGCTTAAAGTAAGCAATAATTGGAGGAAAAGCGACCAAATTGGCTATAAAATACGGCGATTACTTGTATGGTTACGATCCAAAAATCTAATGCGGTGTTTCACACCATTGTTATATTTGATGTTTTTTTTTGTATAATTTTATAGGGCGTAGCTGTGATCAAAGCAAGACCATGTGATCATCACGTCTATCTCAAGTTCAGAAATATGGGTGTATATGATTGAGCTATAAAATCATTTTATTTTCCAATTGTTTAATTGTCACCACTTATATTAAAACTTGCCAGTACTTTCGGACCGGTATCCACTATCGGGGCATCCTTCTCGCCCAAGCCCCAGCTTTCACACACCAGGGGGTCGTGGCGAGGCCTAAAATTTTTGGTATTACGCGAGTAATTTGGCCCCTTCCGGGTTGAAGGATTATGGAGTGCATATTAGAAATGACTCATACAGGTACGGGGGCCGTCTCTTATATAATTCTCACCACAGTAACATATTTTTTTCTGAAACTGACAGGTACAGTGTGCAGTATTTATTTACAGGTCAGCTTTCAATATACTCAGCGTAGTGACTGAATACGCATGGCCACAATGCGAGTACTCCGAGTCACCGCGCAAGGCGGCGTGACTGCTGTCAGTACTTTGGATGTAGCAAACGGTAATAGCTTAAAATTTTCCAGTACCCCTTCAATTATTTGTGTGTTTGGCTGTGTATATTCGACTGAAGACACACGCTGCTGCTAATTGCGATCTGTCCTCGAACACGTATACAATGTATATCATGCATGCATAGTGTGGCATTCCACAGTTCGAATAGTGATCTGTGAATAATTTTCGATCAGAGAAAAAAGTGGAAAATACTGCATGTTGTATCATGGAACACTTTCCTAGTTTTATTTTCCACGTAGTACGAGGTGTTGCCTGGCTGGTTGCATGTGACAAAGACTCGAAGCATATCAAATAGAAAAGTGTGACTACTATCGTCGGGAAAATTGTTTTGTTTTGCATTTTGATGTCTTTAACTATTTTGATTTTTGTATGCGGGTACAAATCTGAACCATGTGTACAGCTTCTTTGTTAATTGTGTAACTTTGCTTTTGTTTTGTCCTGTGGGTTTTGTAATATACATTTTGTATGTCAAACCATGTTCTGGATAACCCCCCCCCCCGATTAATGACATCTCGTTGTACTATAGGGCGATCCTGTTGAAATAAATATGTTTAAAAAAACCCAAAACAAATCGAATCTTTTAATCCTGAATTTGAGACTGAGTCGACAGCTTTCCTCGGCATTATTTCCTTCAAAGTGCGGCGAGGAAAACTGTGGACTCAGACCACACACACACACACACACACACACACACACACACACACACACACACACACACACACACACACATATATATATATATATATATATACGTGTATTCTGAAACTAAAAGATCTGTATAAATGTTGGTGTTAGGATGGACGAAATGTATTTTCAAGCAGAATTCAAATAAGATATTACGATTTAGATAGTAAACACTACATCAGTTTGTATTATACGGAAATTTATATCCGTACCCTTTTAAAATAAACTTCATCGCAGATCTGTGCTGCTTTTCCGTTTAACCCACAAATTTGGTATGTTAAAACAAGAAGCCCTATTTCTTACAAGTCATGAATTCAAACTAATTTTTCCTCTCTCTCTTGGTCTGTCTGTCTGTCTGTTGAAACAACGACTAGCTGATAGGCTAGAAGCGAAGGGAGGAGGATAAGATGACAGGTCTTTCCTTGGTTGGCGAGAACAATGATGAAAGTTTTAACTAACAAAGAGAAGAGAATTGAATTTCTTTCTTTTCAAACCATGTTGGTTTATGAGAACCTTTGAGTTTTATACTTCAAAGCTAGAATGTGTACTTATATAAACTTTGTGATCATTCTTGTAAATATAAAAACATGCTTCATCTGTGAAAAGAAAGAAGCTGTGGCTGCATATTTAAGTTGCAGCAAAAGCATTTCTGGGAAGTGGATGAGTTAAATGCCAAGTGTCAGCATGCCAGGAGTTATTTGAGTGATCGCCGCTCTTGCTTAAAGGTCCAAAACGCCAAAAGATTATTTTTTTTTGTTTAAAGTGAAGGACTTAGAGTATCTTAGCACTTTTCTGAAGAAACTGTTCCATATTTGCACAGGAAATAGCTTTATTTGCAAAAGAGTTTTGTTGCCCATGACGTGCCCGGAGTTGACCAGTTAGCGCC
>OZ026623.1:81431722-81464722 GCA_964020975.1 Hermodice carunculata | reverse complement strand
GTTTTGGCCATCAAGCGGGCACTGGGTCATGACGTCACGAAATAATCCAGAGGCCAGATCGAGAAAAGTCTCTCAGTTTTCGAGTAACCTTTCTCACGTGGACCCGGGGATTAAACTAATTTTGTTTGATAGGCAACACCTTGGGCAATATAAATATGCGGCAAGATTAAAAAAAAAAAAAAAAAAAAAAAGAAAAAAACAACACACACTCATTGTAAAAATTGGGAAATTTGGGGTCAAAGATCAAAAATGCAGAAAAATATTATACATACCAGATTTTACTAAATTTGTTGTAACTGTGAGATTTTTTGTTTTAAATACAGAGCTAGAATTGTTTATACATTCACAAAAGTAAAGGTAGTCAAGGATACATTAATGGAAAGTCATTCTGTTGTAGGTCAAGGTCATCATAATTGACCTTAAAAGCTGAAAACGTGACAAAGTAGCCAAATGACTTATTTTCAATTCATGCTAAAATCTTGTGTGCGCCCTCCAAAGGGTAAAGTTGTACTTTTTGATAGACAATATCCTTATGGAAAAACCCATTATAGCTGCAACCTAAATTGGAATAACGAAAATTAAAAAAATTGAGGTCATAGGTCAAAACTGCTACACAGTTATATTCTAAGTATGTCAGTCCAAATCTGCTACAACAGTCGTATTTTTTTAAAAACAAAATAGTTTATGAAAGACACAAATATTTGTATATCATCATTAATGATTACGTAATGTATGTTCTGCCACAAGGTCAAAGTCACTGATATTGAAGTTTGCAGAAAAAAAGTAACATGTAAGGGAAGACCTAGTTTTATTCCCTTTCAAAGACTACCTTGTTAACTGGGAAAAATGGAACACTATAAAGCCTAAGATTAGAACAGTTTAGTTTCATGACTTTTAACCACGCGTACTTGCATCATTTCAGTAATTTAAGTCTCTGAAGCATTAGTTATGACCCCTTAATCTGGTCACCAAATGTTGAAAATTAAAAGACCACTGGTTGCAGCAATTTAAATTTGTGCAGTCTGGCACCTTTGCTCCTCGCTTTGCGACTAGAGTGAAGATGGAAGAGGGAAGTCCATTTCGAAAGTGCAACCATGTGATATTCTGTACAATAATATTGAGCACAATTTATTCTATGTTTCTTTTCGTCAAAATATAAAATCTACCTGATTTTTAAAAAGCTGGACAAGCAAGCTTTCACCTTCTATTGCAGCATATTTCTCTTCAAACTATAGCATCAAAATATTTTTTCAAGTTGTTCATTTTATCTGAAGGTATTAAAACAGTTTACCTAAGCAGTTCATGTCATTATTCATTCAGCGCATTTCTAGCACATTCCCATTGTGAAACAGTATACTATGCATTGAAACTTGCTCGTTTAGCCTAATCTGACACGACTGTAAAACTAAGTAGATAAATGTTCAATATATTGTGGCATAAACTGACAACAAACTGATGACATTCCTGTTCTGGAGATGCACAGCTAATCAAAATTATTTTCAGCAATAATGCCGGTGATGTGGTGCATCAGTGAAAATGACAACACAGTGAAACTAAGTCAGTTTACATGGTACAAATCACTATTGCCTTGCACTCATGGAACTGTACTGAAATAAAAATGGATGATAGCAAGACAATGAAAACCTGACTGCATGATCACCTTATCATCATCAGTATCATCATGTGAAATAAGTGAAATATCATTGCAAGACATAAGAGCTTTACTTCATTGTATACATTAAGTGTTATATTCTTAAAAACTGTTAAATACAATGTCTGGAAGAAATAATATTCTTTACTAAAAATTGTTAAAAATTATGGATATTTGAAATTTTTCAATGGCAGCTTTGTCTTTTAATTGAAGAAGTGGGGCCATTGATCGGGATAGCATATTTCTAGGCCTTTTGATTTACATTAAAAGGTAATCCTTTCATCCAAATTTTGTTTTCGTATTTTTTTTTTTTAAAGAACTTGATATTTTCTCAAGTAGAATCCTAAACTTTTTGAGATTTGAATCACAGGTATTTCAGGTCTTTACAGTTCTATAGTGATCAGCAATTTAAATTTCTGTCTTTGAATTGTTAAAAACGAAACGGTGTTATATTTATTTCCTCCATTTGTCAAAATTGTGGCTATCTGTATCTGGGCTTCACCTCCAAGCCTCGGTAATCTGCAACGAGATACATTGAGCAATGAGACATCGTAAAGTATATATTACAAGTTATGGAGGTGAAAACATGAACACATCACGTCCCACCTACTCCCTTTGACGCATTAAATAAGATTGAAAAAAAAATGTGCAAGTGGGGGACGTTAGTGCAAGTTGGACAGTATGATGACTGTACCAAGCAAGACAGCACCAGGACTGTACGCAGCTGGACAGCACCATTTCTACACCCTAGTTTTCCATGCCATGAACCCCAAACATGGCGTACACCAGAAGGTAACTGTCACTTGATTTAACTTGCACTGGAACACCATCGGGTGGCTCTCCGGCGAGCCGCTGTTCCTAGATGGTAGCGCACCAAAAAAAAAAAAAAAAAAAAAAAAAAAAAAAAAATTCCCAAAGGAAAGACGAAAATACATCATTCATTCGTGAAAGTAAGTGGTATCTTCATCGAGAGTTTACAGTGCTTTACAGTTTCACTGCTTATACATGTATTTACTTTTTTCTGGTATATTTTTACTACGTTATTTTCTCAGTTTTCATCAAGTAAAATATTTTTACAAAATTTTCTCCTTTGTTCTTGGTACTACAGATGTGTAACTATATAACATTTGAGATATTAATTAGCTTTAAAACAAAAATCTTACACGTAATATTTTGAATAAGCACTGGCCTGTCTGGTATACTGGTGACGGTAGATTTAAGAATGGCAAGACATTCCAGTTTCAAGAACTATTGTTACGGTACTGACACGCAATATTTTTCTTTAAAACAGCAGTGATGAATTTTTGCAAATATTTTAGAAGTTACAATTTCTTTACCTGTTTGATTCTGGCGTCAGAACATTCACACACTTTACAGTCTGATGAGCTTACCTGTAATGTTCTTTTTACTGTCACTAATGTAAATACAGAACAGTCAAATAACAAGTACTTCGAAACAAACATCATTTATCATCCAAAAACCATTACTAGGGATGTAAAAATTAATCTATGAAGTTGATATTAAAATTGTTATAACTTTCTTATTGCCACAACCACATTAAATTTGCCTCGCAGGTAAGATTTTTGAAGGTTCCTGCATTTTAAGACAAACATTGAAATTGTGGTATGGTATGGTATGGTATTTTTTTTATGAAAGTGACTTGTACATACACAATCAAAATAAATACAATTTTCAAACAATATTGTACCCAGCCCTCTTGGGCTTATAAGTCACTAATAATTCAAATAAACAGATACATTAAGATGCGCATGAAGGCTCTACGTTAGAGTACATGAAATTACGACGTTTTGTCCACGATTGAAACAAAAACTTTGAGAGTGATCGAACATCTGTATTACTTAATAAATAAACAAATTTGTCATCGACATTCATATCATTAAATCCACCATTCCTGCCTGCCACACTTGCAAACAGACTTTGTCTTAAATTTAAATAAAAAGGACATACACACAAAACATGAATTTCATCTTCTACAGCTTGATTATTACAAAAAATACACAAACGTCTTTCAACAGGTATACCATTAAAGCGACCAGTTTCCACTCTGAGAGGTAAAATTCCCAACCTGAATTGAGCAAAAATTGAACGTTCATGTTTTGGTAAAAATGAAGTGACATATGTTTCTGTTTCAAACGTGGTTTTAAACTTGGCGTTTTGCCTTAGCTTAGGTTTGGAACCAACACTTACAATCCAATCTGAAAGTTGTTTAGCATGTATTTTATCACGTATTATAGCGAGGTCACACACGGTTTTACCTTCAAAAATATGTCCACAATCTAAGTAAACAAAGACAGTCTTCATATCATTTGCCCAGCCCGTCCCTTGATTTAAATCCCACGTGAAAACTTGTTTTACGAGCCTCGAATCATCTAAAGAAATTAGATGATTCCAGGCTCGTACCATATTAAGAAAATGCCTACTACGAGGTAACAGCCAACCAATATCTCCTTGCAGACCGGGAATAGGTGCCTTTGCATGTACTCCAAGAAAGTACCTTATTGCTCTATTTTGAATATTTTCGACTGATGAATATTTACCTGCCCCCCAAATTCCCGAAAAATAATCAGAAATTGGTATAACACCACTTTCATGCGAAGAAGTGAAAGTTTTGAATCCTGCATCTTTTAATGTTTTAAATTTAGCTATAATACCCCCTAAAGCTCTACCTGCAGCATTGGCCAAAGTATCTACCCCCTCTTTAAAGTCTAAATGTGAATCAAAATAAAAACCCAAATATTTATACTTCTCCACAATTTGTAGTTCATTATCATGTAAAAAGAAATGTCTAGTTGTGATCATTTTTCTCTTTTTTCTAAAGTGGACAACATTTGTTTTTGATATATTATTGTGGAACGACATATTTTGTCATATGTAAACTGCTGACGTACTTTTTTTAATTCAGTCTCACAATTGTGTTTTTATATTGAAGTAATATGGTTCGTCTTTTTCTGAACTGCATCATCGTACTCAGGTGCCCCATAAATTTTTTGAACCACTATTGAATTGTAGTATATATTGTGATTTGACCCCAAAATAAGCATTAAGGCATGAATTGGCCTACGTGACTAAAAAACTGTCAATTTTGTACACTGAAGTTTTCTCTAAGAAACAAACTTGCTTATCATTATGATCGCTTCAGACTTAACGTGACGCAGAATTTTGCATGATTTTTATTATCATGACGACGGAACCCAATGCATGCGTGCACGCTTATGAGACTTAAACGCTAAACTGATGATATCACTGCCGAAGCTTTCTCATGCTATACAGAGTTCCTAAACTAATCTCAGCTATGTTACATACAAGTAATGTCACACATTTACATGATTTCACGTTATTTATCTGAAAAGCGAATAGGGAGCGGGAGGGGCACACGTGATCTCCGATGAGTCTCGTTTCCGTTTCTATCTCAACTTGCGAATGTGTACAAACCGTATAAGCTAACATATTGGCCCTATTATTTTCAATACCCAAATCTGGAATATATATTTGAACTCATCACATCAACATTATTCCCAATGAAGTGACAAAGTCTCTTGCTGTGGGCTGGGGAAGCTCCTGGACACCAAGAACTAATAACTTCAAAACTCACACACACAAACTATAGCCTGCAACACAAAAGCAGTTAATGAACTAAAATGAAATGATCCGTTGCTTTTGTGTTCAGGCCTATATTTTGTGAGGAATTGCAGAGTTGTCCTCAATAACTCCTATGTGTTACTTCTCCCAGGTACAAAAAGCTACCTGGTCACCATAGAGTTATATGAAACGCATAGTAGCCTATGATGATTCCTCGTGTGCTTATCGGTTGAACCTATAGTATTCATTATCCAAATCTTGAATAGATTTTAACTTACTGTATTAACATTATTCCCAATAAAATGACCAAGTTTCTTGATGTAGGCTGGGAAAGCTCCTTGACACCAAGAACTAATAAGTTCAAAACTCACACACACACACACACACACACACACACACACACACACACACACACACACACACACACACACTATAGCCTGCAACACAAAAGCAACTTATTATGGACTAAAATGAAATGATCCGTTACTTTTGGGTTTAGGCCTATATTTTGTGAGGAATTGCAGAGTTGTCCTTACTACCTCCTATGTGTTCCCAGGTACAAAAAGCCACCAGGTCATCATAAAGGTATATGAAACTCACACTGTAGCCTACGAAAAACATGGTTTGCGAAATCTATTGTCAGTGGCCTTTCATCCCCCAAACTGTAGAATACTTCCGTACACATTGCCTCCTAATTTTAACACTCAAAGGGCCAGATGCCTACATTCAGCTAGTGGTCATGCGTTCTCATTTCTGGTTCCTGCATCTGCACTTCAAAAATAATGGTTTCTATTATTCCTGTTCACGCGTGCAGACATTTTTTTTTTTTCAAAAATACTATAACGCACTCTTCTACATGCCACTGCATAGATCGATTCAAACAAGTGAAAATTAATCTGAATTTTAAAAGCATGTCAAAAAATTGCAGTCATGAATTGAGTCTCGACGATAGTCGGACTTTCAATCTGTAAGACTAGGAATAAAAAACGGGGAATATACAGTTTATTTGAAAGATTCATGTCCGACCAAGTTGATAGTTTTACAAAGGAAAAGACTATTCAGATTAATTTGCATTGGACCAAAAATTGATGGTCTACTTTATAATTGTCACAACACCTTCATTCGCACCTCTGTAAAAAGCAAAGGTAAAACACATGGTAAATTAAAATATGCGTTTAATATGGCTTAACAAAGTGAGTTTGAAATTGTGTATAAGCGTGTCTTTATTGATCATCTCAGTGAGCGTGTGACGCATCACAGAGGTCAAGGTCATTCATATGTGAACTCAACATAGCACTAATGGAGCACCATGTCATTTGCAGTATCAAAATTCCGAGCTCAAGTAGTTCTGGAGCTCAGAATCTAACCTAATTTAAACATGGGACTACACTAAGTAAGAAGCCACGAGACCTTGGAAATTGTGTTGAGGTTATCTATATCAAGAAGGGGTGTACTCTGGGCTCTAGTATGCCTCTGCAATTTTCAAGCAGTTGGTGGATGGGTATCAGAGGCGCACTTCTTTTAAATTTTTTTCCTCCAAAAATGAAACCGAAATGATTATACCAAAATCGCTGGGCGTGACATGTTGAATGGACTGGATAGGGAGCTACAGGGTACGGGGTCTAGCATCTTGGTCAATAGCTGCTATATCTTACTTAGTCATGGCCTGATCACACTTGGCTAATAATTTCCCTAACTGGCGGGAATATCATTCACATGCCTCCATATAGGTAAACAAGAAGGCTGTGTGAACAGCCCATGCTCATCTGACCTAGACATTCATCACACTCGCAGCTCTGTGAACTTGAGATAGGATCAAGGTCACCCACGTACTGAGTAAGTCGGACCTTAAAACAAGAACACTAACATGTGCAACATCAAGGTCCCAGTTCAAGTAGTTCTCAAGGTATACTGAAGAGTAAAATTCATGTATGTTGCACTGTGTCTCCAGAAACGAGATCAAGGTCACGCATGTACTGTCTAAGCATGACCTTTATAGAGAAACATTAACATGTGCAACATCAAGGTCCCAACTCAAAACAGATCTCAAGTTATCAAAGGAACAGTAAATATCGTGTAAGTTGTCCTGTGACCTTGGGAATGAGGTCAAGGTCCAAATATCACTGGAGTATAACCATTTGCACAAAATATGTAGACACTTATAAAAGGTACATCCCTATCAAGTTCGGCACAAATCTGACCAAAATTATTTAAGTAATAATCATTACTAGAAATTTCCATGTGAAAGTTTCCTATTTAAAACTGTTCCAAAGATTTTTGAAAAAAATTATAAAAATTCCAAAAACCACTGAAGCGTGACCATTAAAACAAACATGGTACAGACCCACCAAAGGTATATTGCCACCAAGTTTGAAGTAAATCTGACTTTCAGTTTCTTCAATGAAGTCCAAAATGCCAATTACCATTAGAATGCTCATTTACTTGCATAGTAAGCAATAGGAAAGGTGCATTTGCTGATATGTACCTGAATTGGAAAAAAAATGGTTAAAAATCAAGAATCCACAGCAGCGCTACCTAGTGAACATCTTTGTTTGACTTTTTCACAAGGAACATATCCACAAAGTTTCAACTTAATCAGAGAGACGGTTCTGGAGAGAAGCGACAAGAAACTAAAGCACACAAAAATTCATATAAAATTAAAAAAAAAAATTGCACCACCAACTGGTGAACAAGTTAAGAACTAGGAGTCCCTATGAGTGTTCTTATGTAATATCAAACAATAGGATGAGCGGTTGTGGAGAAGATGATATTGTAAGATTTGTCCAAAAAAAAAAAATCATTAAAAATCCAAAAATCACTGGAGCGTAACCATTTGGAACAACCTGGTAGAAACCCACCCAAGGTATATTGCCACCAAGTTTGAAGTCAATCTAAATGACGCTTTTGGAGAAAGAGTTGACAATGTGAATGACCATAAGAATGCCCATAGACTTACACAGTAATCAATAGGAAAGCTGCATTGACCGACAAGTACCCGAATTTTAAGAAACGTTAAAAATCAGGGATCCACAGCAGTGCCACCTAGTGATTAACTTTGTTTGACTCTGGCGGAGAAGGGGGCAAATGAGCAAAGAGGCTGCACCTAAGTTACAGCTTGTTGGTGTGTACAGAAACGGAGAAATCATGCCAAATGTGAAGCGGGATGGTGGTCTAGATGTCAGCTTCGTTCCAAACCTTTCTGTGTGGGAGCTCCATGTGACGACGTTGTGGTTTTAGGCCCATGCGCCACCATCTAATCAGCACAATTTGACTGCACAGGTAAATACGCAATATTTTATTGCAGATATGGCCCTATGTGGGTCATTGAACGCATAGATGTTCCAGTTCCCCCTTTTTTGCTCAACCCCCCCCCCATCCTCACCCCCGCGTATATTAGCACGAAAGCTTGACTGACTCAGCGTTACGAGCGCCTGTGTGGGAAACGGTGCCTCAGTGATAGACTCGAGATCAGCACACGGAAGACGTGCATGACCGTTTATGAACTGTGCCTTGGTCCTTTTTTGAAGAAGGACAAGGACAAACGGTTTAATTTTAGGCCACTATATATATATAAAAGGCATTCCAAAATAAATTGTCCATTCCGTTCGGACAATTTTGCCCCATCATTATATCTCCAGTTCTACTCATGGTAGAAGCACCAAATTTGGACAGTGTGTGCAGACGGGTTTTGGTAGCAAATTGGCACAATTTTACTACACTCATAATTGAGTTATGACATTATGAATATTTAAAAAATTCTCAGGAATTTAGACAATTTCCTGGAGTTTTAGGCAATATGCTGGGAATTTAGGCAATTTCCTGGGCAAATAAGCGAGTTCCTGGGAACATAAGGCCGGTCCTGGGATGTTGCAAAGTCCCAGGAACATAGTGGTAAGCTCCCAGGAACAGAGTGGCAAGTTGCCAGGAACATATTAAAGTCCCAGGATTATAATTAAAAATTCCCAGGAATATAACTCAAGTTCCAGAAATTAAGACTTCAGTTCCTTGGAACCTTACTCAGAGTCCCAGAAACTTTAAAATGACAGGTAACGAAAGAGCAGTGCATGCGTACATACAGTAAGCGTAACTTTAATGTTTCTTCATATTCGATACAATTCTGTTCTCTTTCGATCTCTCAACGTGTAAATCGTTCTTTTAAGCGAAAGATCTGGGATTATAAAAAGCACATTTTGATGAATTAAGTAAAGCTGCCCTTAAGGCTCCTTTTGATACAGGCTTTGAAACTTTTGACGATGTAATCGACATGGCGTCTTATTGGACTGATCTCTTTATTAGTCTATGTAAAGAATTTATTCGCTGTCGTGACATCCTTGTCAGACCAAAAGATAAGCCTTGTGTTACATGCAAATCAAGCAGTTGCTTACGTTTGAAAAACCGTTTCTGTTTTACAAACGTGAGTGCAATATTGCAGTTAACGCCCTTCGTAGTTCTCTGAGGTCATATTTTTCTCAAATTCGTGATGAGCTGGATTCAAGAGATATTAAGCCAAAGAAATGGTGGAATCTAAGCAAAAGTTTACTCGGTTCCAAGCGGCACCAATCTATCCCCCCTCTTTCAGAAAACGGTACGATTATTTCCAGTAATATTGAAAAATGTGAAGTCTTTAATACGTATTTTATTAACCAATGTAAACTTCCTCTTGAAGATGACCCTATGCCACAGCCTGATTTTTCTTACAGAACCGATGCGCGGTTAAATTTTTACCAGATTGACGAAAATAGTGTAAAGAAAGTTTTACAGTCTTTAAAGTCCGGTTCTGCTACTGGACCCGACGGTACAGGAAATATGATTTGAAAAAAAAGCCCACAGCATCAGGTATTTCTCCTTCACTTACCAAACATTTTAATTATTCCCTTGCTGCTTCGTGCTTTCCTGGCTCATGGAAAATCTCTTACGCATGCCCTGTCTTTAAAAAGAATTATAAACAGAAGAAAAGTAATTATAGACCGATCTCGTTGCTCAGTAATGTATCCAAAGTTTTGAGCGCCTTGTTTATAATGCTTTGTAAGAGTACTTTATGCATCATGAACTCCTGACGCCTAAAAATTTGGGGTTTAGACCCAACGACTCGACTATTAATCAGCTCATTAAAATTATCCACGACATATATAATGGTCTTGAACTTCAAAAAGAAGCCAGAATGGTCTTCCTTGATCTTAGCAAAGCCTTTCACCGTGTCTGGCACGAAGGTCTTCCCTTTAAATTAAGACAGCTAGGTATTGAGGGTACCCTATTTAAGTTTATTGGAAGTTATCTCTCTCATCGCCTCCAACGAGTAACTATTGGGGGCCAAGCATCCTCCTTCCTACCTATAGAGGCAGGGGTCCCCCAGGGCTCTATTCTTGGGCCTCTCCTCTTCTTAGTTTACATCAATGATCTAACTGACAACATAGTGTGTGATATTAAACTTTTCGCTGACGATACTAATATCTTGGAGATTATTCATAATTCAACAGTTTCTGCAGAACAATGAAGGCCGATTTACTAAATATTTCTGTTTGGGGAAAACAGTGGAAAATGACATTCAATGCTGTCAAGTCACTAGCTGTCTTATTCTCGGTCAAACACAACAAACCTGACCACCCACCTCTTCTTCTAGATAACTCTTATACCTGAAGGAATTAATGACACACACCTAGGTATTACTCTTTCCAGTAACTTAAAATGGGATTCTCATATCACCAGGATTATTGAAAAAGCAAAAAAGCATCTCACCTTGCTCCATATACTTAAATACAGATTATCGCGTAATACACTTACCCGACTATATAAAACAGGCTTATCTTAGAGTATGGATGTGTAATTTTGACAATTGCTCTCAGACTCTGTCGAATGCCATTGAGTCTTTTCAGCACGAAGCAGCCCGTATATAGCTGGGAGCTTTAAAGCGCACGCCGAGTCCTCTTTTACTGAAGGAACTAGGCTGGCCAACACTAGCCTATAGAAGGCATTATTATAAATTAGTACTATTTTATAAAATGGTCAATGGTCTCACCCCTGCTTATCTTTCGGACGTGATCCTAACCAATGACGGCCGGATTACTATCCTGTTAAGAAATCGCCGCAGCCTTAGACAATTCAAACACCACACTGCTCGATTTGGAAATTCCTTCGTACCTTCTTCTATTAAACTATGGTATGACCTTCCGGACGACTTCCGGATGGATGAGTCTTCGTGAAATCTTGGAGGAATCACTAACAAATTGAAGTTAGTGATTCGTCCAAGGTGAAATCAACGGCTATGTAAAGACAAGTGTATATATAACTTAGGTAACCATTTTTGTTCGGCAATATATCAATTTTAAATGCTACTTTTTGAGTTCCAAAGTTGAAAAAGTTATTAATGTTTATTGCAGACGCTTAAAAATTCAGTAACATAAAAATCATTCCTTTTTAACCAAAAAATGGTAACCTAACTTATGCTACGGCCTTCACACGACCCTTTATTTCAAGTTTAATTTCTATGCCAAAAGTTTTGTTGTGATCCTATTTCAAAGTGTAAATCAGACCCCTCTGAATAGCCCCTCCCATTTTACAAATGATTATTAGAATATCTATTGTTACATGCAAAGAAACTACACATATTGACAAAATTTAAAATGTATATAACGATGGGCTTGCATACAAAAAAACCAGAGACAAAGTGCTAATTTTTGCACCACTACGTTATATGCACCCTAAGTAACAGTAGACACTTTAACGCATTCCACCCCAATGACATTTTCCCCCGCTAGTATCTAAATGTCGTCTGCTAATTGTATTTGACTAATTTAGGGGTTATTTTTCAAAATTGTGGATGAAACTTGTATAGAAGATCATTCCAAATTATATGCCCACGGTCAACAGCTTTCCTTGGCGCGCTCTGGGCGCAATGTGCCACACGCGCCAAGGAAAGCTGTTGACTCGGTCTTCTATCAGGGGGACATGAGTTAAACTGCAACTTCTGAGTAACATCTCAAGGGATTAAGAAGTGGGTTTATCTGAGGAGGTGTCAACAAACTTCCTGTCTGCTTGTATTTAGTGTCTTCAGAGACACCTTCCGCTGACTAGTAGTAGCCCAATATACATATACACAAAACAAATGGATATTTTATTCAACATTTACATTACATTTAATGCTTTTTAATCTATACATTGGTATTTTCGAAATAAAATCTAAATGTAAAAGCGCAAGCTCTGGATACCATGACCTATGAGTTTATGTGTGAAACCATAACATCAGGTTATATAGATTCTAATTTGAAATAATTGTAATCCAAGGCTGAACAGATGATCATTTGAACTTATTAATCTGGCAATATAATTTGTAATGATAAGTGAATTAACTTGTGTATTGTAGACGTCTGAAGACCTCTGCATTGAGAAGTGACTTGCTGATGATCGGAGTTGTCAGTTGCTGGCAACATAAAGAGCACCATTTATTCATGTAGGAAACGTTCAAACGTTGTTGTCTATGTACTTATTATCTCTCCTCTTCTTGTCCTACTAGCTGTGGATATACATCTTAACCCAGGACCAACAGATAGTTTCTGTGACACAACTCTTTGCCGTATTAATGTCCGCAGTATGTCCAAGCACAAAATGAGGAGTATTCGTGCTGACATTTTATTTTATTCTAATTTTTATTTTAAACATATTTATTTCACCTGGTTGCCAAGTAATACAAGAATACTTAATGAATGGCTCTCCAGACACAGAGAGACACACAATCATATGTACAAAACACACAGGACAAAACGACATCCGAGGACAAATAAATTGGTCAGTATACTAACATAATATTCATCTCGTTCCAATTCAAGGTATAAACCGTCTGGTATCTATAATCAAGTTTTGGACAGAATCAAAAATATCTAAGTTGTCGCTTGACGAAAGATTGTCATTACCATGTGTCAGATAAGTAAGCACTATATCACCTGCTAAATGAACAACTAGGTTTGGATTGACTCCTGGTGCCAAAATATTGCAAACCGTTCGCAACAAGGATACTCTATGGTATGAAAACAGGGGGCATTCGAGGAAGAAATGGTATGTATTCTCATTGGGATATGAGCAATTACATGCAGCAGACGGAAGAATATTTAGTCTCTGAAGATGAGAATTAAGACGACAACAATCCAAACGTAGTTGTGTATCTGTAATATTGGGAAATCCTTTGCCATGCGAGAAGCGACCTGGGACAGGATCAATGGACAAAAGAGTACTTTTTACTTTAGATTTGAATTGAGCAAGTGAAGTAGATTGCCTTATATCGTCCAGAAGGTCGTTCCAAAGTTTAATGGCAGAGGGAATGAAAGAATTACCAAAACGATTGGATGTGAACTTTATTTGTCTCAAACTCCGGCGGTTGCGAAGATGGAAGGTTGGATGAATGCATCAAGTGGGACCAGATCCGAAAGATAAGCAGGGGTCAGCCTGTTAACCATTTTGTAAAACTGAATCAGTTTATAGTATTGGCGCCTTTTGGCCAAACTTGGCCAACCTAATTCATTAAGAAGTAAATGTCGAGGAGTACGTTTAAGTGCACCCAAACAAATGCGTGCCGCTTCATACTGAACAGACTCAAGTGAATTTGTCAGGTCCACCGTGCAATCATCTAATATGACGCATCCATATTCCAGAATAGGGCGTATCATGGCTTTGTATAGTCTGACTAAGGTGTTACGAGATAATCTATATTTAAGTCTAAAAAATAAAGTTAGGCGCTTCCTCGCTTTGTCAATGATTCTAGTTATGTGAGCATTCCATTTAAATTATGAAAAAGGGTAATTCCCAGATGGGTATGATTTAAACCTTCCGGGATTAAAGATTCGCCAAGAAATAAAGGTGAATGATCAGGTTTCTTGTGTTTAGCTGAAAACAAGAGGGCTGGAGACTTAGTTGCATTAAATGTAACTTTCCACTGTTTGCCCCCAAACAAAGATTCTATCAAGGTCAGTATTTATACGCCTACCAGAAGTGGCAGGGTCAAATATGATCTTTAATATGCTGGTGTCATCGGCGAACAGTTTGATGTCACAAGAGATGCCAACAGTAATATCATTTAAGAAAACTAAGAACAGTAGGGGCCCAATTGCCATGCATCATGACCTTATTGCTCTCTCCGAAACGTTTTTATCACAAAATTCACCACATGACAATCTTTTATAACGTGGTTTCCATAAAATAATGCGTAAGGATCGTCTTAGCGGAACAGGAGGCGGCACTGCTCTCTTCGCGTCTCAACAGCCACTGGCCATCAGGCGTCACGACCTCGAGAGCCCTGATCTTGAATTATTATGGGCGGAAATTAAATCACATAGTAACACGTTTTTATCAGGAATTGTTTACAGGCCACCTGACTCGCCGGTGGCCATCTGGGACAAGCTACAAGCTAGGTCTTGATCTGGCAAAAACTGCCGGTATTTATAATATCATTATTACCGGGGATCTAAATGCCCATTTTTCAAACTATTTGAATACTGTGCTACCTAACTTTCCAGTTGACGAGAACCCTAGGTATAACTTCAGAACACGTCAAAGTTTGCCCGATTCAGGCCCATCTGCTTTTGATACCAGAACTATCTTATTTGAGAAATCTCTTTTTACCTCAGCAACTAAACTATGGAATCTCCTGCCGCTAGCAACTCGAAATATACCGTCTCTGTCTCAATTCAAACGAAAAATAACTAATCCTTTGTCATGTCCCGTTAAGTATCCAGAACTTCTAAATGTTGGTAAAAGATATTTCTCTATCCTTCACTCCGGATTATGTATGATCCCCAGTCAACTAAATGACATTTATTCAAAATTGGTGTCAGACATTCGCCAGCTTGTTCGTGTGGAGCCGTTAATGAAAGTGTTTGGCATTACTTTCTCACTTGTGCTCGATACACTGGTGCTCGAGACATCCTTTATACCACTATCAACTGCGTGGCACCTTTTCCTTGGAGTACTATTTTATATGGTAGCAGCGATTGTGATCTTGATAACAACATTAATTTAGCAGCACAGGAATACATAGAGAGAACCAAACGATTTCTGATTGATAGGCCAATATAATTTTTGATTACACTGTACTTCCTACTACTCATTTTGACCCTCTTTACGAGCCATTCTATCTGTGTTGCGATACTGTGGAGTCAATCTTCATTTTGTTCAGCCTGGACTGTGCCGCCTCCGGGGTCCATGCACACATGCTGATCTCCATGGATAGGCGGTCGGCCTTAACCGTCTTGTAACGCCTGTCCTGTGTTTCCGTCTTTTTCCAACAAGAAAGCTCAATATAGGGCGTAGCCCTTCGTCCTAATTGTTATTCTTTTTGAATAAAATATGTTTAAACAAAATAAAAAAATAAAATAAAATAAAACAGAACAAAAACAAAAACAAAACAAAAAAAAGAACAAAAAACAAAAAAAAAACAACAACAAAAAAAAAAAAAAAAAAACCAAACAAACTAACAAACAAAAACAAACAACCCCCCCCCCCACCAGTGACGTCACCGTCGACAGGCGTCGGTCCTAACCTGTTACGGCAGGTTCAACATTATCATCATTTTTGAATTTGTACTTAGGGTACTACATTTCATGACCACCCTCATTCACCCCAATTTAGTACTTAAAAATGACGATCTTCCAAGAAATAATACCAAAATACCACAAAATTCGGGATACAAATGACCATCATTTTCCATTATCTGTAGATGTGTACAGGTCCATTTACCTCCACCCCGCCTTGCGTACTAAAAGTAGTAATTCAAAAATGATTCAAATGTTGAACCACCCCTTAGTTGACTGGAATTCTGAGCGATGAGCAAGTAGAACATCAATCATCCTGTTCTTAAAAGTATTGTATACGGCACACATCCGTATGTATGTGGTGTCGATAAAGCTGAATAGAGTAAGGCTTACATAAGTATTTAAGAGTATGTTGCCATGTACATATGTGTTTGATGTTTGCAAAACTCGTTATCAATTTAAACTAGAAACACACACAACGTTTGTCAACCCCATTATCTGTCCTGTTAAATTTGTGGTGTTTCTCCTATTATTTGTCAGCCCGGCACAGCGCTCCACTGCCCGCATCACCCTTTTCGTGTTCAGTCAAACGCTGCATGGTGACAGTGAACCAGGCGCCGGGCTTCGTGATGTTTCGTTCCTCCTGTCTCATCGTCGCTTCTCAACAAGAGGGGTTCAAATAAATCTTAGCCCTCCTCCCCGACCGTGTTCCATGACCGGGAACTCTGTGGACTGTTACACATCATATATTATTATGTATTATCATGGAGTAAAATATGTTTAAACCAACGTTTCTCCTATTTTTTATGCTTATGCATGTGCTCTACATATTGAATCCATTACTCCGCATTCGTCTAACTTCAATCGTGAAAGCTTTTAATTTCAAAATATCAAAAGAAACAAAAATACAATGTTAAACTGTAAAATTAGTGTCTCTTTGAAAGTATGTTTTTGATAAAAAAAATACATGGCGTGATAGCGAAAAGGCTTTAAAAACATGCTCCCTTTTATGAAACGATTGTAACATGTTCCTTGTTTATAAATATTCAAAATGAGAGCCTGGATATGTTTCATCTGATAAAAGTGGTTGCTTTTAAATTTAATATAGATGTCAAAATAGGCAGCACTTGAAAAGATATTTGTACAGGTAAATGTACTTCCTCGTCATTGTCCATTACCATATCTATCTCAAAAAAGGACCACGCCCCAGACACAGCTCATTGGACCTTCTAGTTGTGACACATTGTCGTTTTATCTTATCAAATAAGCATGAATGAGTTACGAACTCCTACCTGACACGTGGACAATTGTAGTATCTCTAGTAGCATATATTGGCCGCCATATTGAGCAATCAAGCTTCAAGAAATAGACCTAGCCTTATCGAGGTATAACAAATCGGTAGTCTACATTCTGACACAGGCATTAGAGTTCCGAATGATCAAGCGGCATGCAACTTAAATGAGAATTTATAGCATTAATCACGACACAACTTCAAAAAACATAAATACGGAAGACACATGCAGTTTTCTAACGCTCCTTCCAGAATTAAAGGGAAATATAAGGTAATTTTTCTACATTTTAACCGCTTTGGGCCTCTCTATATATATTGCCTGCTATCCATACGCTTACAACGAACACAAACTTTGCAACTGTTGCTGGTTCTGCAGAAAAAAATCTCAAGATGAATCTATTTTCAATCTGCATGAAGTTTAAGGTAAGTTGAATTAATTTTTACAAGTATCTTTGTAGTTTGTGTGAAATATTTCAGCACAAAATATCCTAAGGTCAGCATAGTATTGCTTAAAAGATTACTTTTGCTCTGTTTTTATTTCTCAAACAACGAAAAAGCCAGATGAAAGTTATATAATCGTATTTTCATGTAAGAAAAGGCCAATTGTTATATGTGACTTCATCCAAACTTTTGCAAGTGTGATGATTTTGGACCTACTTTTGGAAAATGTAATACTTTAATATAACGTCGAGAAACCCTTCTATGTTCAGCATTACCTTTAATATAACATTAATAAAACCCTCCTATGTTGAGCATTACCTTTGATATAACGTCGAGAAACCCTTCTATGTTGAGCAGTACCCATCATTGGGTCAACAACTTGGCGAACAGATTTACTTTAGCGCGCTGTACGTGTGCTAAGGCTTTATGCATGCTGATGAGCAGAAACACATATATCTGATTTTTTTCCTTCAAGACATTAATAAAAGAAAAGGGCAAAGCAGAGAACATTTGAAATTAAAATTCATTGTTGACAAGTTGAAGTGTTGAAGTATTGAAGTATTAAAGTTCAACCGTTAGCAACAACTTTGAGTTTATTTTGAAAGTTACGCAAGTAATAAGTCAGAAAAGCGGTTGCAATTCGATCCACAACGTTGTTTTCTCTCTGTTTCTTCAGACTGTACTCTTCACCCTGCTGTTGCCAGGACTCAATCAGATAGCTCTCACAGCACCGACAAGAAAGTCCGCTGAAAAAAATACTGCAGGCATCCTTGTCCGAGCTGTTCGCGCTGAAAATGCCGCCTGCCGGGATTCGCCAAATCTCCATAGATGCTACAAGATGGCTGCCCTTCGGTTTCAAGGCTTAAATGTGGACATGTCGGACATGTGTAAATTTTTGGTCGATGAAAAAATTCATTCTGGCGCATCCAACCAGTCATCTGAAAAAGTTCCCCACCTTTACGGAAACACTACATGCCCAACAGAGAATGGCCGTCGACAACTTGATAGCAACATTGACGATTCTGAGCGGTCCATGTGCCCTTGGCATTATGTGCTTCATTATCACCCAGACCGCTACCCGCGTGTCTTCACGCGTGCCGTCTGCACGTGCGCCTATTGGGGACAGGGCAATCATTGCCAATCTGTGAATCAAAAGATCGCTGCATTCTGGCGCACTGGTGAATGTAAGGACGGATATTTTTCGTACAGAATTGTTCGAGACATTGTGTCTTCTGGTTGTACACCTCTGCGCCCAACTGATGGCCCTGACTTCTGAGATGCTGAATCTTGAGCGAAAATTATTTTATTGCAAATTATTTATGTATTTTTTTCTAAGTTATTCAGAAAGCAGTTTGTGTGGCCAAGTGTCTGAAACTCGAGGTTAACCAAGGCTGTAATTACAAGTGTGCAATACTGCTAATTCTTTCAAAGAAGGAGTCGTACATTCAATTTTCAGTTCATCTCTTCAATCAGCAGAGAAAAGCTAGCCTTGTTGACCTTTTTGAGACCAACTTGAAATAGGAAGGATCTGTTGTCTGTTTTTCTTGTTTGTAAACTACTAAGAGGAACGTAGCACCGATTACATTCGTAAATAATTTCAGTACACCTAGATCACTAGTCTAATTCTCGTTTAAATTTGGAAGACGGTATTGTTATATCAAATATATGCGTTCATTGATACTTTGTGTCTTAGAAATAACTTACATCTATATTCAAAATACAACCTTTCATAAGCGCAGATTTTGATATTTTATAGATATTTTGCTCTGGTATTGACATATTGACAAAAAAAGTAACAAAGGTTTTAAATTTGACAAGAACACTGCACTTGGTCCATGTTTGAATATTGAGGAATGTAGAGCAGGCCACTTGCGGGCAAAGTGCAACGTTTCTATTTCACCTATAACCACGGTGTTCAGGTGACTTCTCCACGACGAATGAAGAAGTAACTTACATGAACACTGCAGGACACGGCGAACTTTTTCAGTGCTAAGCCCAAAAAATTACGGTCACCAGAATTATATCCAAGATTGCAAAATTCACATTTTTCGCAGAACGATCCTTTCACTCCGGTACATTTTACCGTCATGCTTGCACTTCAAGAGGAGCAAAACACGATCAGCAGCTTTCCTCTGGTCGTGTTGGGTGCATGTGGGACTAGGAAAGGCGTTGACTGAGATGCCAACTTAGCACTGGAAGGGTTTCACGTATTTTATATCGCAAGTTCTTTCGGTTTAGTGTAAAGGTTATATTTTTATGTGTTCATATCTGATCTGAATGACGCACGGATTGCTAAAGGTAGAGGCCATTTTTATATTTAATTTGCATTAAATTTTTGTATTTAGATGTTACTTTTTCGCTAATTTACCCTTATTTATTGATAAGTTGCTTAATGTTGTATAAACAACATAATGCCGTCATTTTACTTATTTTGTAAATGTGAACTAACTTCCTTAACCCATTTTCTATACTTATTGTGGATTAACTTATTTTACGCATTTTATGTTTACTATTTTATGGTTCAATGGTAACTTATTTAAAACATTTTATTTTTGCTATTTCGAGGCTGGTTGTTATTGTAGTTGAGGTTGCGTTAGAAAAAAATGGAGATCTGAAATAAAAGCATGCACACCGTGAAAATGAATGCTTCGTATTTCTTCTTTTTTGCCACATATACTGCTGGGTAAAAAAAAAAAGAAAAAAATATTCCTCCCCATTGGTTTAACTTAGGCTGCTCTAAATATGCCTCCATATTTGATATGGGTGTTACATGGAATATCATGTAACATCAACAGGATTGCTTAGGGTATGCCTGAGCCACACAAACAAAAAATCTCCTGAAAACAAGACAACAGCCAGAGAGGTGCGAAATGTGTATCTGGTATGGGGCCGCCTATGGGCTTTATAAGGGGGACATGGCACCACTGGGATCAATGTGAATCCACAATGCAATGGTATACGGGCCATTCACAACAGCGCACAGACATTAGGAATTTTCCAAAATAATGGCCAGTGCGAAGTACTGAAAATATGTGGGCTTCCAGTACGTGGGTAAAGAAAATAAAATGTCCCAGTGCACCAATACGGAAAAGCCGTTTTCCTCCACCCTCCTCACTTCCAAAGTCGATGTTGCCATGCTGATTAAACAGTTGAGAAAAACATTATGATTACTCATATTCATAACTTTCAACCCAACAATGGCAGCAAAAGATTCAAGCGTTATCAACATTTATCTTCCAACAGCAATGTGAAGACACAAATTTCACTCTTGACTTGAGACAGGCAATCAACCATATATGGATATTGCCATATTGATAAACAGTCTGCAAAGGAGGCTAGGTCCCGGCTTTCTTGCTGCGGTGTGAAGAGTACAATTGGTATGCTGATTACGCGTTTCACAAAGCAAGTAGAAGCATCACACTGCAAACACACTTAATGTAAAAACCAACAGTAGATCTTTTGTTTTTCAAACCAAGAGTATTATTTAAAATCAAAATTCAAAGTGTATTCGCCCTTCTGATCTTTTCGGGAATAATAACGAGAATGACGAATTTGATAGTCTTTCATCACTGTACGAAACCATGGCAAGTTTGAATTTCCATAATTAAGCTTACATTATCACGCACCAGTATTCTTCAGAGATACCTAAGATAAAAGTCATTTGGAGGCATTGTTATTGTTGGTATTTTAATTTTTACTATTACCATTATTATTAAGCTTTTGTCCTTTTTTTGTTAATATATCCTTATTCAAAATCGGTATCGTTGCTTTGATCAGCAGTTATTGGTCCACAATTTTCAGATGACTACAAATTGATTTTAGACACCTGCTACAAAAACGGTGAAAAATACTTTTGAATCGTTATGGCAAGTACGGAACAGTAAGTTTATTGTATGATACCATGGTGTCTACCGGCCTCTCTATTTTTATGATAAGCCCGAGTTATAAATTTCGTGAAAACTGTCCTTAAATTTACATCTTTTATTAAAATCTTTTTTTTTTTTAACAATTGACATTTTGACTGGAGTTGTGAGCAAGTTCTTAATGTATCTGGGTGGAAATGTAATGCAAAAGCTTAATGCCACTAAAGTACAAGATCCTTTTAAGAAATTTTGAATAAAATTTGTAAGGAAGCGCCAAATTTTTCATCACAATTCAATAAAATCTTTACAACGAATAACCTTTAAGGTTCGTACCCAATCGGATTTACAGAATGCCATCAACTCACAACTACATCTGCATACGCATCAAATAATTTATTTTTCCAGAAACTTTGAATTTTTCTACGTATCTATACATTTAGGCCCCAAAAGATTCCATTCCTGGGACTTTATAATATGCCGAGCGCCGGAAGCGTTAGGCAGGTGGGTCATGAGAACAGGTAAAAATGAAGAGAAAAGTTGCATGTGGGTGGTAGGCACAAGAGCAGGTTCGACTGGTAATGGTTGGTATACGAATGCCACTGTATAATCGGGTGTATGTAGTTTTGTGTAGCAGCGTTACAAGATCCACTTGAAATTTGGAGAGGATGTGCTTTGGGCGTGCCACCATCAAGCATTTTAAAAGGTTTGCTTCAGTTGGTTTTCTGCTTTGCGCTAATATTTTTTGTTTGTTTATTTCTTTGTTTCTTTCCTTCCTTCCTTCCTTCCTTCTTTCTTATTTCTTCCTTTCTCTCTTCCTTTTTTTGTTGGTGTGTGTGTGGGGGCATAAAATATTTTTCTAAAATGGCTTGTCTAATTACATTTAAACTAGAGAGAAAAAAGTAAAACTTATTCTTGCAGCGATATATATATATATATATTATATATATATATATTATATATATATATATATATATATATATATATATATATATATATATATATATATATATATATATATATATATATATATATATATATATATATATATATATATATATATATATATGTATATATTCAATTTGTTATGAATTTTTGTGTGTGTTTTCTGAAATGTTCAGCTTCTTCCCCCAAAAACACGTTGTATTCTCATCTAACGTAGCTGGATTTTTTGCTTGAACAAATATGTGTATTTAGTAGCGCCAATATCATTTCTTGATTTTATGTTAGTAATTTTTTTGAAATTATGAAACGATCAATAAGAATGCATGATAGCGTAGTTGATATTGGAATACTGATGTACCTGTGTTGTATGTCAATTTTCTCCAAACTGTACACGAATATTCACTCCGAACTTAATCGGAATGTTGAGGTATGTATCTGCGTCATTTATATCCGTATACCATCAGCTCTCCAAGTAAAGTTATTCTAACAGGCTCAGCTCTGATTATCTTAGCTCAATTGAAACTGCAGCTTAGGCTCAATTCAACTAAGTTCAAGCTAGGATGCATTTTTGGGAAAATGTACCTAAATCAGCGAAACAATGGCAGCCAACGTACTTAAAGGCCTCGTACTTAAACATTTGATAAAACCTGTACTTTATGTAAGCACTTTATTCAGAGAGGGACGTGTATTCTGAATAGCAGGTCCTTGATTTAGACTATATTCTTTCATACAATCATGAGACAGTGTAAGCTGTATGGGAAGACAGACCCTTTACCATTTGAACTCTGTCAGTGCCAAATATTGGGACTGAGTCAGCAGCTTTTCTTAGCGCACAATGCGCACCGAGAAAATTTTGGAATGAGTCAACAGCTTTTCTCGGCGCATTGGGGGCAATGTGCGCCGAGAAAAGCTGTTGACCTGGGATAATCTCTCTGGATCTACAGGCATGCTGGTACTTGAATGAAAGGTCTTTTGACGAGGAATGCGAATCTTGGATCCGTATGATAATTCAAACTAGTTCGACAAAAGAAGATCGACTTAAGTCGCGCTTGGCACTGAAAGAGTTTAGCCCAACCTAAATGTTGCTGAATAGACTTTTTTTAACGGATTCATTGACCGTTTAAATGCTAAATTGGAGACTGAGGCAGGAACTGTGCTTGTGAAGCTGAGGAAGGCTGTTGACTTGGACCATCTTTTTCCCGGAAAAAAAGACTAGCTGGGATTTGAATAAAAAGTCTATTCCCCGGGAAAATTGCAGACGAAATCACTATAAGACCTCAAATAAGGACATCTTTTTGTTGTGGTTGGCCCTGACAGAGTTAAAACTGAAGTGAGCAAATGTTGTATTGAACTTCTGCTATTTTTGTAATGGACCCATTGGCATTTTCGCAATAAAATCTGAATGTAATAACGTAAGCTGTACATGCAATATGTTAATACCATTATCCGAAGTTGTTTGTGTGAAACCATAATCCGAGGCGTTATAGATGATAACTTGAAATAATAATAATCTGAGGCTGTACAGATGATCATACGAACCGATAATGCCAGGTGCATGAAACTATGAGAAGATACATTTGAGTTGCTGCAGACGTTTGAAAACTTCTGCATGGAAAGGTGCTTGTCCGATGATCAGGTTCTCTGGTGGCATAATGTAAAGTTCTGACTTTATTTTCGAACTTTTGGGAATATTCATGGTACATAAATATAATAACAACATGAGACAGTGCGGACTTTCCATTGACGTCAGACTCAGTCACTGTGTAGATCGTGCTGACCCTTTAACTTGTCAGTGACTGACAGGCTTATTGTATTTGTGTCTTTTTGCCCAGAACCACTTCCTAGTACTCATTACCCTATTACGCAGTCCGAACTCTTTACTTTCATAATCTAACTTTTAAAAGTGTTTAAGGGGCTCTTTCTAAAGAGTCAGAAAAGAAATAACACCATAGCACAAAGATACAAATTGAAGTTAAAATGGCACCCCTATCATAATGGTGTTAAAGATAGTCAATGCTTCGGTTTTATGTTATGACTGAAATTTACATCAATTAAAATCTGGAAGTTTTCAGTCAGTGTTTAGTGCATGCGCCAATAGCGCAAATACAAAATTTGTATAAGTTATAATGGTACTTGTATCTATAATTGTTTTGAAGATATTCATTATTATTCAGCGCTTAGAGTTTTGTGTATTGGCCTAAAGTTGTACAATGTTCAACCTGTTTACTATTTAATACAATATGCAAAACTTGTCACATGTGCTTTACCTGTGTCAAATTTGAAGTTATGCTGGCTGGTGCGGTTTCTGAGAAAAATGAAGTGGGACGATAGGCAAGAAAGAAAAAAGGAAAGAAAGCAGCAAATATAGAACATAAGGGAAACAATATGTCTGTGTTCACACACAGACATACCTTTTAGTGCGGAATGTTACACAAAAGAAAGGCTATTGTGGTATAAAGGCAGGAGTGCACCATCATGAGTAGTGTGTTCACGTCTGTTCACTACACAACTTGCTCAAAAGAGATATATTGCTTTGGATACCAACTTGGAGCAGTTTTTATATACCCTGCATTATTCAGCAAACACTGAATAAAATCAAATATTGCATGGAGATCTGGAATTGGACTTGTCTTTTCGTTGTACATGGAACTGGAAATATAGCATAAAGACCTGCAAGATCAAGCGCCCCAGTTTAAGCCATAGTGGAGGAATCTTCACGACTACACATCGTAAGTCAATCAACGCAGTCATGTACACCTCTGTGTACAAGTCCACTTAGTGTGATTTTATCCCCGAACACAAAGGAGATGCTTCAGAATACGAATACTGGTCGTGTCAGCGTCGAAAGGTGTCGCTCCTAACCAGTTCTTTGAGTGAAAATTCGGAATGGTAAGCGCCAAAAACTTCCGTAAACTAGAAATATACACGACTTGCAAAACTCTTTCTTTATGCTTGTACATACATGATCGATTTTGCATCTTTTATTCTGTATTCATCCGAGTTTAATCATGACGAAATTTCATGCAACTTTTCACCTTAAAATACTAAGAGAAGAAAATACTATTTTGAACTGTAACTGTGTTCATAAAGGTGTGAATTTAAAAAAGAAAAGAAAAATGTCATGGCGTACTGATGAAGAGGCCTTCAGAATCATGCTCCTATTATGCAACGATTGTGACCTTTTCCTTGTTTATAAATATATACGAACTGACATCCTGGAACTGTGTCATCTGATAAAAATAACCGACTTTGCTGTTTATTTGAGTGTCAAAATAAGAGGGGAGCTGAGAGGTTTTGTGTACAGGTAAATGTACTTCCTCGAGATTGCCCATTCCGCACAGCTCATTGGACCTTCTGGTTGTGACGTCACATTTTCTTTAAACCTCATTTTAATAACCATGAATGGTTACGGCCATTGACTACCTTGCAGACACACGGGCGTAGTGTCTACAGAAGCTGAAGGTTCCTGCATCGAGCAATCACGTTTCAGGAAATAGATCAAACTTTATCAAGGTGTCACAAATCAGCGGTCCTTATTTTGACACGGGCAATAGAGTTCTAACTGATCAAGTGGAACGTACTTTAAACAAGAATTAACAATAGGCCTAATCACAATACAACCTCACCGAAAAACATAAACACGGAAAATATATAAAGTTTCCCTTTTTAAATTATTCTCCTACCAAACTTGACAGGGGAATGAGAGGTAATTTTGCCATAAGTTTAACCAGCTTTGGATCTGTATATATTGCCTGGTCCCCACATGCTTACCACAGACATCAACGTTGCTACAATTGCTGGTTCTGCAGACACAATTCCACGATGAATATATTTTCAGTTTACATGAAGTTAAAGGTAAGGTTGACTTATTCTTATGCAAGTATCAATGACAATTTCTTGAAACATTGGGAGCACAAAATATCCGCCTAGTACTACATGGAATATTACTTTTGCTGTGATTGGATTTCTCACGGAATGAAAAAGCCAAGCAAAATCTATATAATTGTATATCTAGGGTAAGACATACCGCTATATGTGGCTTCATCCAAAGTTATCCAAGTGCAGGCTGTAAATGATTTTTATAACTAATTATAGCAAATGTAACACTTAAACATAACCTCGAGAAAGTGTTCTGTGTTGGGGATTAACCAACATTGAGTCATGTTAAACAACTTGGCGATCAGATTTATCCTAGTTCGCTTTACGTGTGCCATTTAGGCTAATGAGCATACACATATAAACTTGTTTCTTTCGTCTGATTCTTTCAGTTAAGACATTAACGAAAGAAAATTGCGAGGAAGAGAAGATTTGAAATTACACCTTGATCCACATGAGCTGTGTGATGCATCAAAATTACCATCCAAATATATCCACAACTTTGACTTTATCAGAAAGCTAAGCAAGTTTCTGGTAATAAGTAAAAAAAGCAATCCGCAACTTTGGTTTTTTTTTTTTTTGTTTTGTTTCCTCAGGCTGTCGTCTTAACCTTGATGTTGTCAGAACTTCCACGGATAGCTCTCACAGCACCGACAAGAACGTCCGCTGGAAGCAACATTGCAGGTATCCCTGGCCGTTCTGTGCATGATGACAATGCCACCTGCCGGGATTCACCAAATCTCCATAGATGCTACAAGATGGCTGCTCTTCAGTTTCAGGGTCTAGATGTGGATATGTCTGACAAGTGCAAATCATTCATCACTGACACTGACAATACTCAATCTGGATCATCCGCCCAATCATCAGAACAAGTTGTCCACCTTTACGGAAACACTACATGCCCAACAGAGAATAACCGTCGACAACTTGATATCCACATTGACGATTCCAAACCTCTTTCGGAACGCTCCATATGCCCTTGGCATTATGTGCTTCATTATCATCCAGACCGCTACCCACGTGTCGTCACGCGTGCCGTCTGCACCTGCGCTTATTGGGGACCAAGTAATAATTGCCAATCTGTGAATCAAAAGATCGCTGCATTTTGGCGTACTGGTGAATGTAAGAACGGATATTTTGTCTACAAAATTCATCGAGACATTGTCTCTTCTGGTTGCACACCTCTGAACCCTACTGACGGCCCTGATTTTGAACGTGTCGAATCTTGAACTCTGTGGTCTTGCGTAACTACAGTGAAAATCATTTTATTGTGAATTATTTATGTATTTATTTCGAAGTGATTGAGGAAGGTGTCCCTGTTTTGTAAGTGCCTCAACACTCCAGGTGAACTTAAGCTGAAAAGTCTTTAAACTCTTACCCAGGGTAAGGAAAAAGATTGTCAATATAATTACAATTCTATCATACGGCTTATTTGTTAACAGAAGGAGTTGTACATTCCTTCTGCAGTTCGTCTCTTCAATCTACAGGGAAAAACTGGCCTCGCTGACATTTTTGAGACTTACTTGAAATATAAGGGATGTCTTGTCTACTTTTTACATGCTTGTAAACTAATAAGAGGAACGTAGCCCCCATTACGTTTGTAAGTAATTTCAATACGGCTAGATTGCGAGTCTCTTGTTTAAATTTGGAAGACGGAATTGTCATGCTGAATGTAACCGTTAATAGATGCTCCGAGTCTTTGGAGCAGCATACATTTATATTCAAACTACAGCCTTTCATAAGTGCAGATTTTGACATTTTGTAGATCTTTTTCGATTGATATTGACAAATTTACAAAAAAGTAATACAGGTTTTTAATTTGACCAGTAGACTGCACGTGGTTCATGTCCTACTATGGAGGGACGTAGAGCAGGTCACTTGCAGGCAAATTTCAACGTTTTTCTTTCACATTTATCCACCGTTTTCAAATTACTTGTCAACGGTGAACGCAGAACTAATTTACAGTCACCAGAATTATTACCAAGATTGCACTTTCGCATTTCTCGTAGCACGATCCTTTCAATCCGGTATATTGTACCATCATGCCTGTACTTCGTACAGCAGATCTGAGACAAGGAATACTGAGTAGCGAATCCCTCTCAGTATTCCTTGTCTCAGAGCAGATAAACATGATCAGCAGCCTTCCTGTGCGCGGGTTGTGAGCCTTTGGGACTTAGTAAAGGCTTTGATTCTGACGCCAATTTAGCAACGGAAGGTTTTCATATATTTTATATGAGATGCTTTTCTGATTTCGTGTGTAAAGGTTTTACTCTTATGTGTTCATATCTGATCTGAATGATTCACGAATTGCATAGGTACAGACCACTTTTATATTTAATTTGCATTATATTTTTGTATGTAGCTGTTTTATTTTTTCCTTATTTATTAATAAGTTGCTTGATGTTGTGCAAAGGACGTTTTGCCATTTTCATCTTTGTACGTATTGTATATTTGTAAACTAACTTAATTTACCCATTTTACTTAATCATTGCAGATTAACTTATTTTACACATTTTATGTTTACTATTTTATGATTGTAAGGTAGCTTTTTTAAAACGTTTTATGATTGCTATTTTGAGCCTGGTTGGTGTTGTTGCGGGTGCTTTGGAAGAATGGAGATCTGAAATAAAAGTGTAAACAGCATTAAAATGAATGATTGGTATTTCTTCATTATCGGCATATATTTCAACACTAAATATGACCCATTCACTTGTCTTATACGTTCCTGTGTTCTAACAGCGCTTTTCCACATCTTGCAAATTGCAAGATATCAATGTTCTTTTGGTACATGCAAGTTAGAATGGTTTACTCGCTTGAAGAATGAACAAAACGCAATTATTAATATAATACATCACAATTACAGCGCAGAAAAAAATCGATAGATGTAATACTACTTTTTATCGATATTGATTAAATAGACCTGAAATATATTGGTTATTTCGGAAATAATACCTGAAATAGAAATCTATAATTTGGCCTATGATCGGTCGCCATCAATCAAAAGTTTAAGTGCCAGAAAATATTTTAAATTTTAAACACATCTGGCGATATTGTGCGAGTAGGATTTAAAGTGGGCCGTTGGCAGCACAGTGTATCAATGTGAAGCCACCATGTTTGTATTTTGGAGTGACAGCCACTTTAAACAGACGTCTTACAGAGGAATAATTATCGGACCATCATCAGTTGATTATGCCATAGGTCACAAAAGCTTTCATGAATTTTGTTTACCACCTTTAAGTTCCAATTACCGAAGGAGCTGCCATAATGGTCAAGAATTTGGGTTCCATTATGCGCCGAAGTATTTTGGTCTGGTCAGCTTATTGGCTTCGGATCAGTGTGAGCAGCATACAGAAGAGTGTTGACAGTTGCATCACTTAAGTGAAATATAGTTTTGACCAAGGACTTCCAGAGGTCGGTGTAAACTTGAAACCCGAATAGCTGACCATATACTGCCATATTACATGCTTTGGGTCCTACCAATGTTTACAGAATTGTAAGTGTAAACATTCAAATATTTTATTTTTTGAAAAAAAAAATTCAAGCCACCACCCTTTGTCTTCTGTAACGGTGCTGAGAACACACCGAATTTTATAGGCATACAGATTGATGGATTTGTTAAGCTGATTATGTAGTTTCAGACCAATATAGGGGCTTAAATTCCCATATGCAAAGCATATTTAGTCAAAGAAGCTACAGTTTCGTGTAACCTCCTTGATTGAATAGAGAAGACTGCCTCATTAGCCTTTTCGAAGTGGTTACGTTTGGGTCAGAGAAGCTGCCCCTGTTACCAACTTTTGACCTATAAGTAATCATGTTTAACCTTCTCTACTTAATTTCCATTGAATAAAAATAATTGGTCACCAATTTTTCCAATTTTATTAAATGTTTTTATCTTAGTATATTTGTGTAAACATTTATGAATCATTTTTCTGCAATAGGCCTGTGTTTTATTTAACGATTCCTGTAGGTGTTGTTGATAGCAAAATTAAATATTCTTCACGCAAGAGATTCTTGAACGGCTGCCCTGCAAGAATGGGGGTATTATCATCATTCACAATGAAACCTGGCATATCATTTAGATAAATATTGAATAAAAATGAGCCTAAAATATCGCCCTATTTCACCAATGTAGAATCTGCATATATCCGTCCTTGACTGCTCAACTGTAGTGCACAAATTAACATATGTGTATATTTGCTTTTTAACATGGTAAAATTTTTCTTTAATTAATACCATGCTTTTGTAGCTAAACCAACAACCCTTTCCTCCACACTCTGTCAAATCCTTTTTTTTTCGAAGACCATAAAACAGGCATATGATTTGGTCGATATGCACATTTGTCAATTATAGTGCGAATCAGAAATATTTAACTTTTGTCCGAGCCCCTTTTTGAACCTATGTGACATTTATATATTACCAAGTTCATGTTTCTCATCAAAATATCGAAACCTGTTGTTTAGTCTAGTAGCAAAACCTTACAAAAACAGTTGTTAATAGTTATCCCTCTGGAATTACCAGAGGTTAGACACGAACCTTTTTATAATGTATGGAAACAATGTACTCATTCCTCCGTTTACTTGGGTAATTCCCCGATTGAAATTTTCTTAAGTTTGGAGCCATTTGCTGAATAGCATTCAGTGTTGTATACTCCTACACACACCCATATGAGCAGAATTTTTAAGTAAACGGAGGAGTTACCTTAAGATTGATTGTGTCATCATAGAATCAAAACTTACACCTTTCCATAGACTGGTGGTAAACAATGCTACAAGCCGAAACATTTTGTCTGTCATTTTTCTTTCAGCACTATTTTGACTTGTTGAAACTGAAATGTAATGATGTATTAAAAAGGGTTTAATACAACAGATGCACATTACATAATATATTTTGTGTGTCGTTACATGTGCATGAATATCCACATTTTGCCGTGTTTGATACAGACAGAGATGTGCCCGCATATACCAGTGTTTCGTTTTGGGGCTGTAGCAGCATCGTACCTAATATAAATACGTCGTATTCAACATGTTCTGTGATGTTGTGTCATATTACTTCTTACCAGAGGAAAGGATTCTTTTATATGCTATACAACCGCTAAGTGTTACAATACCACTAACTGTTATCAGTAACGGTTAGCATCAATTTAAATACCGCCGAATATTACAATTACCCCTGTGTTACTAAAAAAATAATACCTTCACACCGTTAAACGTTACAAACACTGGTAAGTGTTAAAAGTGCAAGAAAGCCGTCCTCCCGCTATATGTTACAACACCGCTAAGTGTTACTATATATATATATATATATATATATATATATATATATACATATATATATATACATATATATATATATATATATATATATATATATATATATATATATATATATATATATATATATATATATATATATATATATACATATACATATCACAGTGGTTGTTGGTCATCCAATCAGGTAAATGCATTTAGATTTGCTGACCAGGAAATGTAACACCATATTAACTGGTGGCAGCGTTCTTAGAAGGACATTTTGTTAATCAGAAAAAGCATGTGCTCACTTTCTGCAATGATTACTATCCCAGATATAACGGATTATGTTACACCAACTCATACCCGGACTTTTATCCCTGAATTAAAGAAAATGAACAGAGATTGGTATGTTCAGTAGAAAGCTGGTCAGCTTGCTCAAGGCTTTGCCAATCAAGATAATGATGCTGCAGAAGTGAAATGTTACCCAAAGTATGATAGAGCACATTAGTGAAGAACCAATGATATTCAATTAAATAAATTCACGAATGCAATTGAAATTTCTGAAACGTCTTAACAAAGCTGTTATGGGCACACGAATATACTGTTTGAAATAATCTTGTTTGTCTGTTAATTGCATCTGAATATATGGCGCAACCTGCGGACGTGGTGTACAGACTTCGATGCACCTTAACAATGTTACTGTAGGTGGCCACGTTTTTCGTAACAACCGTACATATATGTTTTGAGCACCGAAATTGGAAAACCACGGTATCAAAATCTAAGGGCATGATCTTCACTTCGTAACTAATAAGTACATACATCACCTGTATATCGCCTGTACCAGAACAGGTAGTTTACCCTGCTAGCAAGGCCGCCTCATATGTATAATTTGACGTCAATTCAGTTCACAAATGAACGGCAACTTTCTATTAGAGGTACCAGTAAAGGAAATTTTGAACAGCTTTTCTCCTGTCTTTCTTCTTTATGTTTGTATTTCTTTTGATTGCTTCTTTGTTTTTGTTTTTATGGCATTCATTACATTTTCCTCTCGGCTGAGAGCTCTTTCATATAGGGACTCCCCATATGCTAATTTCAGCTATCGAACCTAGCTGCTTTGGGGGCCAGAATTCCAGGATCTGACTTTTTGTGGTAAGCCATGATCTTGGCCCTTGCACAAAGATCATCCATGGAACTGGTGATACACGCAAAATGTTTCTTTGAGTCATATACACGAATCAATTGGTCACATGGTAGCTGCTGCTCTCCTGGCTTCCACAGTTTCTCTGGTTGTGATATCACAAGGAAGTTTTGTGGCAAAGGTAAAACTATGTGCTGGAATGCTTTACTGAAAGCTAAGGAGCATGTCTTGAATGCTTTTATCCAAACGCAGTACAACAGATTTCCCTTCAGATGATATCACATCGGCTTTGGAGGAATTTGAATGTCAACTTTACCAGCCCTGCACCAAGGTAAAACAGATAAAACTTCTTCAAAGGCAAATATTCAAGAAAAGCCTGTCGTGGTTCTCCAAATCTCCATATGTGCTGCAAGATGGCTGCCCTTCAAC
>OZ026623.1:81400924-81431522 GCA_964020975.1 Hermodice carunculata | reverse complement strand
ACTTTACGGTCTAGATCAAGATGTGGAGAACTGAACATGTTGAAAAAGCACCAAATATTTGGTCACTTACAACACTCAGCCTGGCTCATTCGTCCAATCACCAGAGCTAGTTGTCCACATTTACGGAAACACTACATGCCCAACAGATAATGGCCGCCGACACCTTGGTGTCCACATTGACGTTTTCAAACCTGTTTCTGAACGGTCCATATGCCGTGGGACTATATGCTTCGTTATCATCTACCAATTACATCTACACCGTTATCCGCGTGTTCTCACCCGTGCTGTCTATGGCGTACTAATGAATGTGAGGACAGATATTTATAGACAGTTTTTAATTTTCTTCTTAATTTTTCAGTAAAACGTTCCTTTCGCCAATTATGTCAACATTTCAGATGAATCAACGATGGGAACGGCGAAGTACATTTTTTGTTTTATATCCAGGGCAATGAGGCAGAAAGACGGTCCATGCAATTATGCTAAAAGTGCAATATTGCTAAATCTCGTATTCAGGAGTTGTACTGACATTCTGTAGTTCATCTCTCCAATCAACAAAGACAAATATACCCAGTTGACAAATATTTAGACCAACTTGAAATTAAAAGTATCTATCATTAGTCATTTCATGTGTTCGTAAATTCGTTAGCCGCTCGTAGCACGGATTTTCCACAATTTTAACAGTTTTAATACGCCTGGTCTAGCTGGTGTTTAATTTTTGGAAAACGGAACTCTTATACTAACTGTATGCATTTGTAGAAGGTTTGTGTTTTTGAAACAGCTTACTATTATATTAAAGGTGCAACCTTTTGTAAGTGAATATTATGATATTTTTGGTGTTTTTTCCATTGTACCTGACAATTTTACCGTAAAGGTAAGAAACGTTTTAACTTTGACAGGAATGTTTTACTTGATTCATTGTTTAAGTATTGAAAAATATAGAGCAGGTCATTTGCAGCCGAAGTGAAAATTTTTCTTACACCTGTAACCGCGGTGTTCACATGACGTCTGTCAACGGGAGCAAAAAACTTGCACATGAACATTGCGGTATGGCTTTAATTCTTGCAGCGCTAATCAAAAAAAAAAAAAAAGTAGTTACGGTCCCCAGTTCCAGATTGAATTTCTTCGTAAAACGACCCACTTATCTAGGTTTTAGCATTGCTGTAATTCTAGACTAGGTATAATAGTCAACACATTTCGTCGGTGTGTTTTCGGCGCATGTGCACCGTGGGAAGCCATTGATCCAGTCTCCAACTTAACACTTAAACGATCATAATCATTTTATTTCATGTGCTCCTCTGATTTAGTATAAAATGGATATTTTAGCCTATTCATATAACTGCGGACGATGGAAGAATTGTGACAGCTACTATTTTTTTTTACATCAATTCGCTATATATTTGTGCATTAAATTGTTACTTTGCACATTTACTCATTTTTATTAATAAAGCGGTAATATACAAACGACATAATAATGTTATCGCACTTGCGAGTGTTAATTAAATGTAAACTATTTTATTTATCCCATGTTGTGCTTAATATTTAATTACCGTAAATTGCCTCATTGGACCCATTTATGTTAATATACAACAATTATGACAAACCTTATTTAAAACATTTTTGCGTAATATTTCGAGTATGTTTTTTATCATTGAGGTTGTGTTGAAAAATTGGAGATCTGAAATAAAAGTATACATATGGTTGAAACAAATTGATATGTGTTGTTTTTTGTAAATAGGACTAACTGCTTTGTCTTACAAGTCAGGTGTCATAACAACGCTTCTTCAATGTTTTAAATTTCATGAAATCCATTTTCCTTGTTTATCTGCCATTGTAAAATGGCTCAATTGCATGAAGAAATGCCAAAAACGGAATTGGCAACATAACTACAAAACATTGTCAGTCCGTGTCAGGAAAGCACGCTAGGGAAAACTGTTGACTCGTTCCAAAACATGGCAATGAGACAGTTAATACCTATCTTTCGCATTGTGTTAGGCATATTTTTCATTCGTGATTACAGCTGGCGCACACCATGTTTCGTGGAAATAATTTTTCATCAGCTGTAGTGTGTCACGTTAGACAGAACAATATTTACTGTACTAGCATTTCACCATTGTGTTTGAAGATTACATTCAAATTTCTCATAGATAGTTAGAAAAAAAATCTAGATTTTTAGCACTCCTGGTGCCCCGTATCATTTGAAAGTACTTTTTTTTTGCGTACATGAACTCCTTGCAGACTTACCCGGCTAATAATATATGTTTTCTTGTGCAGCATTTAAGGCAAGTGCGCAATACACATCCATTTATCAAAATACATGTTAAATTAGAATTATATTTGGTAATGGATGCATACTTTTAATTCAAATATAGGCCACAGGAATGGTAGACAATATAAATCGCCCCAAAAAATCAATTAGAGTTAAGGCTCATGATTGGCTTGTTAGGTTGATATCAAGATAATGTTTTAGAGCTACTTTCTATTCGCCACTAGGAACTGTTAACTACAGGTAAGACACCAAAGACCTTTGCATGGGCGATTTTGAAATTTTAACTGTTTTTAAAATATAAGATTTTCGTGCTATATGTGGGCAAAATTTGAAGCTCTTACCTGAAGTAGAAATATGAGAAAAGCGCTCAAAAAAACACACAGGCACGTGGACACCTGAACGTGCATGTGTCATTCTTTCACAGGAAATAAATGACCCACACTGGAGAAAACCGCATGCAAAAGGGGTGGACAACAAGCAAATAACTTTAGTTGATACGGCTCATTGACAGCAAATGGTGTAGCCTGGACAAGAAGCATGATGCTTACACGTGAAGTGGACTGTAAGCGTCAGTGACATATCATATACATAGATAATTTCTTTATTTTTCGTTGGTTTAACAAACATAAAAGATGAGCTAATGTCCAGCTTATGCCATTGTTGTTAGAATTGACTCTGGCTTTGGTATTTTGGTCTCGTAATAATGAAATTTCAATCTTAGATAACGATTTATGTGTGTTTAAATATACATATATATATATATATATATATATATATATATATATATATATATATATATATATATATATATATATATATATATATATATATATTTGTGTGTGTATGTGTGGGCGCGTGTGTGCGTCTGGCCATATTTTAAAATTGTACATATTAACGTTGTAAGGAAAATGCACGGTTAACGAAGTCTGGTCTTAGTAATCAGGTGGTTTTAATGCTGGTTGGAGAGGTCTACAATGAAAATTGTGGATGGACGACAGACAGACGAGGAATAATTTTAAAAACTCAGCAGATTGGCAAGTCAGCTGAGCTAAAAGGTATGTGAATCCATGATTTTTAAAATTGTTTAAGGTACATTAGTGTTCTGAGGTTCTCGTGTTCTCATAATTGAAGGGCTGTGGAGAAAACAAGTGTTGGGCCCCATTTGCAAAATTCAATGCTGCGGCAAAATTTATGGCACAAGACTAACTTTGATCTACAAACTATACAGTCAGGGTAAAAGTCAAGGTCAACGTCAGTGACCTAATGGGGTAGGGGTAAGATGGCCTAAGCAATCTTGACGGGGATGGGGTGGGGGGGGGGGGCAGGGGGGCAAGGTGCAAATCTATATAGTGTCCTGGTGGAAGATGAGCAAAAGGGACATTAATAATTTTTCAAAAGACCCTTCCCACTAAACAAAACCAAAAACGCACAATCATGACATTTTGAAAGCAAAGAAGTTCTGTAGTATTTATGTCTGTGTACCAACACAGACATATTGTTTTTGTAAGAATTCCTTCCGTCCTTCCTTCCTTTCGTTCTTTCTATCTTTCTTTCTTTCTTTCTTTCTTTCTTTTTTATCTTTCTTTCTTTCGTTCGTTCTTTCGCTTTCGTTCATTCTTTTTCCATTCGTTCTTTCTTTCATTTATTCTTTCTTTCTTTCATTCTCTCTTTATTTTGTTTGCTTTTCCTTTCTTTCCTTCGTTCTTTCTTTCGTCGTTCCCAGTATATATCTTTGTCTATTGTGTTTGCATTTGGTTCTTTGAACTCTTCAATTACCTCTTTTTCTTTTTCAATGCATTGTTTCTCCAGTGGTAATCTTTTATTGAATTTCCAAAATCCTTTTCTGTTTTGCTTAAAAAAGTTGCCGTCCAGTTTCAGATGCAGGATACTGTGGTCTCTACTAATTGCTGGCTTGACTTTACTTTGCTTAACTTATTGTCTTAAAAAGATGAGATTAGGAAGTAGTTCAGCCTACATAGTATTGGGGGGGGGGGGTGGTGACTGATCTCCAAGTAAACCTGAATACATCTGGGTTATTCACCCTCCAAATACCAGTTCAGTCGAATTTTTTATTTGATAAAATTCTTTAAATTTTTACCGTATTCTGAAATTGCTTCTCTCCTGCCACTTCGGGTATCCACTCCTGGATTTAGTATTGTGTTAAAGCCACAGCCAATCACAATATTACCATTAACATAGTTTTGACAATTTTCTTCAAGTCTGTTCAGAAATTGTATTTGTTCACCTGGATGGTCTTTTGTCGGAGCATATATATTACATAGTATGAACACTGTTTCACCAATTTCCACTTCTGCTATGAGGAACTTGCCTTCAGTATCTGAAATCACCTTTATAATTTTATAACCTATATAGGTATGGAATAGTATGGCTACTATCCAACTATTGCAAATGCCACGAGAGAACAAATTTTTTGAACCCATTCCTTCCTCCACATTTTTTCCGTCTTAACTGTACTATGAGTTTCCTGAAGGAATACAATTCCTTGATGCGTTTTCTGTAACTAGCTGAAAGTGGAACGTCTTTTTAATTAATCCCAAATACCCCTAACATTAAGTGAATACAAATCACAGTTATTAGCCAGGGGTTGAAAAAATTTGTTTCCGCTAGCCTGAAAACAAATGCCTGTAAAACAGTTTTCATGATCATGAAACATAGGTATACATTGCTTCGTTCGCAGGTAGTGATGTATGGACATTACACTTGAATTTTAAGGGAGATACAAACAACGATTGTTTCGAAAAGTCGTCAGACTCTCCAGAATGCATGCACACATTGAATTTATATTGTTGCACGCAGTATATGCACTGATCTTATGTCATTCTGTTCTAATTCTCCGCAGAATGATGACAGAGAGCCTGCGCTATATATTCTGTGCGGATGTAAGGAGAAGAGGTTGTCTTGTCTGCTCCATGGGCAAATGCAAACAATGTCACCCCCTCTAGTGACACTTACAGATACTAGCACTGTGTTCTGTTCAAACTGCTGCGGTGCCAGAACCGGAGTGTACAAATTGGGGAGTGCAACGCAGGTTCAACTCATTCCCAGTCAAGAGGTACACGTTTGTTACTTTGTATACCTGTAGTATATCGTTTGATATTTGGGACTGTAGCTCATTAATAATGTGCTTGACGAGAGAGGTTTTTTTTCAGTTTTATGACATTAAGCAGCCAGGTCCTCACGGGTCTGTAACATAAATCCATATATTCTGTATTCATTTTGTGCGTGTGCACCAAATATGACTTCATATACCATGTGTTTTGTGCGCGTTTATGCATCTGTTGGTTTTTGTCAGTATTACAACTGACCTTCTACAATTTTTTACATTATTGTATCACATCTGGAATAGGTCAGACTTAAATATGTGATACAATCAGATTAATCAAATATCATATGTCTCAATTCACCAAATTGATAACTCAAAGCTCATTTTATTGAAAAAGCTGTCTTACGCATATCTAAATATTTTAACATTTTACCGTTCATTATCTCTGCCTTTATCTTAACATTGAATTGTAGTTTCGCATCATTGAAGAGTAGTAATTTAGTTATACTGATAAAATAAGAAAATGGTTGCAGGCACGTGTTTGTAAATAGTATATCAGGATCTTTCTATTAGCGCATATCTTTTACATGTGTATAACTGGACCGTCCATACTTTCTTAAACTATTTTAGAATATTGGTTTAAATAGAAAATACTTAATTTTACACAAATAATAATGATATTCAATATTATTTTTTATTTTGCATCTATTCATATATATCTGGATGGATGTAGGTCTGAATATGATTGCATTCCATGATAATAAAACATTGAATAAAGCGCTTGTTACATTTTAGTCGAAAAGTTTCAGATTTGTCTCTGTTGTCAGGAAAATAAGTTCAGGGCTCGATGAGGTCCCTGAAAAAGAGAAATAATACAAGTGTGAAGACTGGTGTAAATTAGTCATACATATGGTTCACCTGTTGCTGTTGAGACAGGGAACCTCGGACCAGAAGTTCCTGTTGCGCAACCAAAAGTGCGCATTCTACTGGGGTTTCTTTTGTGTTCTTGTTCGAGAGTATATGATCGGTCAAATGTGGCGTTAAGTTGATACCGTAATATGGATGCTGAATCCAGTAAATGCTAGCACACTTGACAGTGGTCATGAACAAGTTTGAAGCTTGAATCACTATGATGAGTCAGATCGGTGCAAGAAATGTCAATGGCGTACTTGCCATTTCTACCAAATTGTGCTGTCGGCTACCAGTGTTGGAACATGACTACCACCTACTGGAATTATAAGCTTAAAAAAAAAGAGTTCCCACAATAGTCACAAATTATCAGATGAAATGCAAACTGTCACAATTATTTTTCTGTGACAAATGCCACTCAGACATAGTTTGTGCATGTGGGCATGCAATGCTTCATGATGTGACGTTGTCAGAGTCTTCATGCTATATGAATAAATGGATGACTTGATATGACAAACATGTATGACTGTGCTTGTCTGCTGTGTCTCATTATCACTCAGTCGTGCTTTTAACAATATAGATGCAAATTATGAGTTACTTAAATGTTGTAAATTGTCATCAGAAAACACCATATGAAGTATAATTTTAAAAAAAACGTCTCCAAAGCCCTCTCCGCCTGCCCCCCCACTCAGTCCTTCCACTCCCTCCCTTAAGCCTCCTGATTTAGGAACCTGAAATGTTGGCAGCTGTGGAAGCAGCATTGTAGGAGCCTACTTATGTAGTAGGCCTACGCAAGTCTTTTATTTCATGTATGGTAACACATACATAATATTACCAAAGAAAACGGAATACCGGGTATACATATGTGGCACTCTTGCCACAGCCTGCAACATGTAGCACTCATGGTGGTCTTATTATCTACTTACATAAACAGTTCCAGTATACTGTAAGAGACATTTACAGTCCAAACCATAATTGGGAAGGTCAATTCATTGAGATTTTTGGTAAGAGTATTACACAAAAAATTAATTTGTGCAACATTTATAGACCCCCAAGAGATCAAAACAATGATATTGATATTTTCTTGAAGGATATTACCCCTATAATTGAGTCTCTTACACGTGAAAAATATGATTTAATTATTGCAGGAGACTTCAACATCAACTTGCTTAAGTTAAACACAAGGAACAAATATGCCGAATACTTAGATGTTATGTTGTGCAATGGTCTGTTTCCAAAAATAACCCTACCAACAAGGTTAGCAGATAGATCTGCCACATTGATTGATAATATTTTCTGTCGTGTGACAAACAGTAGTAAATCATGTACATCTGGTATAATTTTCTCAGATATTTCTGATCATCTTCCATGCTTTACATGCATTGACACTCAGAGAAGTACACAAAGTACACCTAGGTATGTAAAAACTTACACAAATGATACTGTATCTATGCAGAACTTTTATGCTGAGTTAAATGGTTTAAATATTTTGGAACAGTTAAATCTTGATCCCAATTGTAACCCAAATGAAAACTATGCAAAATTAGAAAATATAATAACACAAGTCAAAGAAAAGCACCTTCCGACTAAAATGGTTAAATTTAATAAATATAAGCATAAAAAATGTCCATGGGTAACTAATGGCATTCTGAATTCTATTAAATATCGAGACAGTCTCTACAAAAAATTAAGAGGTACCCGTCAGGATGACCCTCAATATTACATGTTAAAGCAAAACCTTAAAGTGTATAACAATATTTTAAGAAAAAATATTAATCAATGTAAAAAAGACTATTACCATTCTCAGTTTGAGATATTTAAGAATGACGTGAAAAAGACCTGGGATACAATTCGATCAGTCTTAGGTATAAATAAAAATAAATCAAGCTTTCCCTCATTTTTCATGATAGATGGCACTGAAACAACTAACAAGGAAATTATCGCCAACAGATTTAATACTTTTTTCACAAATATTGGCCCGAAATTAGCTGCTAACATAAACGTGTCAAATAAACCAAACTTTTCCTTTTACCTGAAAGAAAAAACACACAACAGATTCTCTTTTTCACACATCGGCCCTGAGGACATTAAAAATATCGTCAAAAATCTCAAACCCAAGTCCAGCACAAGTCATGACAACTTATCCATGAAGCTCCTCAAAGGCATTACCTCAATTCATGAACCACTAGCACTTATTATAAATCAATCATTAACAACAGGTATTTTCCCACAAAAACTAAAAATTGCTAAAGTCATACCCATTTACAAAAAAGATGATAATACATTGCCAGACAATTACAGACCCATCTCTATCTTACCTGCCATGTCCAAAATAATTGAAAAAGTTGTATACACACAACTATATGACTACTTCATTAGCAAAACTCTGTTCTATACTAGTCAGCATGGGTTTAAAAAACTACACTCTACAGAAACTGCCGCATTAGAATTTGTTGACCGTATTATTAAATTCCTTGACACTGGGAAACTACCAATAAGCATATTTATTGATTTATCAAAAGCCTTCGACACTTTAAACCATCAGATTCTCATCGAAAAATTAGCGTACTATGGCATAACTGGCATTACTTTAAATTGGTTTCGTAGTTACCTTACAAATAGAACTCGGTATGTTCAGGTTGATGATGTCTGTTCTCAGCATCTTCATATAACCACAGGTGTCCCACAAGGATCAATACTCGGCCCTCTCCTATTCATAATTTACACTAACGACATGCATTTTGCCTCATCAAAATTTGATTCAATCCTCTATGCAGATGACACCACATTACTCAACTCGTTATGTTCCTTCACTTTCCCTTCTGGAAACAATATACATGCACAAAATGCATCAGACAATATCAATGTTGAACTAAATAAAGTGTATGACTGGCTAGCTGCAAACAAATTATCCTTAAATATAAGGAAAACAAAGTTCATGATCTTTCATTTTCCCCAACGAAAGCTGGATTTTGGTTTAACCTTGAAGATTGATAACACTCCAATTTCTAAGACAGAAGAATTTGACTTTTTGGGTTTACGAATTCAAGAAAACCTAAAGTGGGATGCTCATGTAAGTAAAATAGGAAACAAACTTGCTAAAGTAAATGGGATCTTGAAGAAAATCAACAAATTTGTACCAAAAAGTGGCCTTTTGCATATCTATAATTCACTGTTTTTATCACATTTAAACTATGGTATTCTTGTATGGGGATTTTCATATGAGCGTATTTCTATGCTTCAAAAAAAGGCTATCCGCACAATTTGTAATGCTAATTATAATGCACATACCGCCCCGCTTTTTAAGCAGCTAAATCTATTAAAAATAGAGGATTTGAGAAAGTTGAAAGCACTGAAATTTTACTACAAATATTCACATGACGAACTTCCTTATTATTTCAAAGGCATGTATCAAGTTAAACAACCCACTCATACCTATTACTTTCGTACCAGAGTCGTGCCTCCCCTCACAACACCCAACAAAACCAGATCAAAAGATTGCATTAGATACTACATCCCAAGTTTACTTCTTATTACACCTCCCTGTATAACTGATAAAATTTATTCCCATTCATACCACGGTTTTTCTAGTTATATAAAAAAAATCTACATAAATGAATACCAAGAGTTCTGTACCCTGCCAGATTGTTTTGTATGTAACAGATAATAGAATGTATTGTATTTATTTTTCCTCATCATCCAAAGTTTTGACTGCCCAGTGATTCTTTTATTTCAGTTAAGCAATCCATGTGCAAGATGCTGTAAATTAGTTACCCGTTAAAGGTGGCCCCAGCGATAGCGGATCTCAATCCTTAGCTGGGTCATCCTGACAAGACTTCTCATAAGCTTTTGTTATTAACGAATGTACAGTACTGATGTTAATTTTCTTGTATTTTGATTCCTCATTGTCAAATAAAACGTTTCTGAGTTCTGAGTTCTGAGTTCTGAGTTGCCTTGTCGTATAGGCCTGCCAACTCGTGACAGTAACAAGGCTAAAATAATCTTTAACTGCGGTCGGTCTAAACATCGCAATACATTGAACTATACCCAAATTTATATCTAGGATCGTCGAATTACATTCAAATAAACCGAAATATAAGATTCAAAACACCTTTAGACCAGAATTTATGTCAAATTAGATGAATCAGGTACCTTTACTCATGTTAAGGCCACATAAAAAAATTCCAGGTTTATCATCAGTGGTTTTTAAAAAAAAAATGACGAGGGAGGGAAGGAGGATTTTTTCAAAACCTTTCCAAATGGTTTACTGTATCAAAGCTTTCCGCAAGTCCTTATTGCCCATACAGGTCATTTATCCATTCAGAATGTCACAAAAATGCTGTTATATAGTTATCTTGATCGGCGCCAGACGCACTGACCGCTCAAGGCATTAAATGAAGCTTTGTCAGAGATTTTGTTTGGAAATATTTACAAAAAAAATAAAATAAAATAAATAAATCTCAAAAAATTGGTGCGGCACAAAGTATATGCCGGCCTTGATGATAAACCGGGATATTTTTGTATGAGACCTAATATAAATAACCACAAAGTAGCAGCATAAATCTCTGACTCTTCATATATAGTCAAATAATGACGGTGCCACTGTTCAAATATTTTGCTTGGCTTATTTTAGAATGATCTGTACGTGAATTAGTTTATGTCAGATGTACAAAAGAAATGTGCACATTTGCTGACTGCAGGTGGTCCCTGGGTCTGTAGCAAACATGTACACACCTGTCGGTCCCACACAGTATTCTTAGTGCTTCATGATAATTAAGCGATACTTTCATGTTAATAATGTTGCCTGATGGTTTAAAAGAAACTGGTTTCAGTAGGTTATATAGAATAGAATAGAATAACAAGAACATAAATATATCCTTAAATTTGTGAAAACAATACTAAAATAATAGGACATTGCGTTAGCGCAATGTAGGTTAGATCTGTGTAAGACGGGGTCACTTGAGCGGACGCGATCGGAAAGTACGTTTTAATTATGACTTAATCTTGCAGTGCCTTTTCTTTCTTATGCTAAATAGTTGTCCACGCACCAGTGGACCGCTCGTTCTTCCAAATTCAGTTTAGTCCTGTGCGTCGCCCTGTCAAGTCGCGTATTTCGTTTTTCCCCTCGCCCGCCCTTTAGCCTAATTTTTTCTTCCTCAAAGTGATATCATGGGAATTGATTTTACTCAGTGGTATACGTACGGGCAAATCAACCCAATTATATTATGAGGAATCATGCCAAAACATAGGCCATCTCAGCATATCTATTGTTTGTGGACTGTGCGCTTGCGCATAACTATGCCCAAAATTTTCGTGTGTTAAATGTCTTTATGGTATACTACATATTTCATGGGATATATGTGGATTGATGTTAATAAAATTATGAAACTATACACCTCATCGTCTTTGTCAGATTTAATAACAATTATAATATACAACTGAGATGATTAAGATATTTACTGTTATATAGTGCTTACAAAATACAATGAACTAGGCCGTGTTGATTATGTCATTCACTCATATCGGCCTCCATTGAACCATTCTTTTTCAGGAATGTGGATTTGCTGCAGTTGGTATGTGCGTCACAGTCTGTGTATACGAGTGCGCATGGTCATAGTTATTAATGTGTAAATATGAAATTGGTAAAAAAGTGAGTGGCAGAAAACGTGTATCTCTGTAATTTATATTGTATTTATTCTAAGTAGGCCAACATTGGTCAGAGATTGACAAACGTTGTGGATAATAAACAAGCTGGCAGATTGTTTATTAGATTATGGAGTCGTTTTTTTTAAACAGCCGTATTGGGACCTACATAACGCCACATGTGACCGTTGTTATACTCTCGAACAGAACCCAAAAGAAATCTCAGCAGAATGCGTAGTCTTGGTTGTGCAATAGGAACTTCCGGTATGGGGTTCCAGTACAGGTCAATGATGAGATTGCTGCCCTGCGCCACACCATGCTGCGCCATGCCGCGCAGCGTATTTTGGACCAGGCCTGCAATGAACACCAAGCGAACTCTGCTTTAAATTTGTGTGAGGTCGTCACCAGGAAAAGGCCACTGAGCAACAAAAACCGCCATACCTTTTTTTGTCTAAATCTTTAAGCTATCATGACACTAACTACAAGGCTCCTTATCTCAACATTATTTAAGTTTGAGGACTTTTTTATTTCTCGAAAAGTAATTAAGAGATGGTCAGCTGCACAGAAACTCTCCACACACGATTTATACACTTACTATTTAACCCTTAAAGTGCTAATCACTGCTATAGTTGCTTTCGCATTACCATTAAACATATAATGGTTAAAAGAGTCAATTACCTCATGAACATACCTTTCATTCAAATACCAGCAAGCCTTGTCTGAAGCAAACAGTAGTCTTAGTCAACAGCTTCCCTCGGGACACTTTGAGCGCAATACGCGCAAAGTGTCCCGAGGAAAGTTGTTGACTTAATCTTAAAACAGCACTTTAAGTGTTAAGATGTAAGTTTTGCTTGAAAACATAAAAATGAAATTTAATACATATACTTAAACTTCATCTATTTGTGGTAAGTATACGTGGACCTTAAGAATTTTAGTATTGGGTTTCCCCATGGAGTCTAAATACGTCATACGGCTGCCAATAAACTATTTGTTTGTCCAACCCAATGTACTTGTTTCCCGGAAACATTGCCCTGTCCAATTTTATGAAAAAAAATCCATTTAATCTGAATCAAACTGCTTCAAGTTTAACACTGACCAGCTTCTTACGCTTTCAGTTTCCATCTCTATAAAACTGGCATCACGTGATCAAAGTGCCATACTTCTATGCAGACCAGATTGATATTTGTGATATGAATATTTCGACCAAACATCATATGATTGTATATGGTCTTGAGGCCCCTTTTATTGAGAGGATACCTATATTATGAATATTCCAAGTAGCTAAAAAGGTGTTCCATTTGCAGGAAATATTTTATTGAATCGAGGACACATTGAAGTTTATCCATAATTTTTTTTCATGCAGATTGAGCGTTTCAGTGGCAAAATGATTGTTGACAATGCACACGGATATATCTTAATATGATTGATTTTATTTTCATTTCCAGGAAATAAATCCATCCACTAAATTTGATAAAAAAACATGATCGGGATTGTAAATCTACTTATCCACTATGTTTTATGCACTGTGATGGCATTCATCAGGGTTTGCCTGAAATGTACTGGACGAGCAGAAAAGCCACACGCTGAAGATAAATATGAGGAGTCAGCGCAAATTCTCAAAATATGGATGCGTACTAAACTGGACTTAATGGTAACAGCATCAAAAGAGGATTTCCTGGTATCTCATGAAACCTTTACCCATCCGAATTATGTTTTGAGGCATCATGTGACACTCTATTGCTTCACACCAACTGAAGCTGTGTTTGTGGAAACGCCCGAGAAGAAGAACATCTTTGATTGCAAAGTCAATGCTTTCCTTATCGATGCGCAGTATAAGCAAGCATATCGTCTTATAACTATGCCAATGACATCATTTCACCGAGTGTCCAATGAAATAGGGGATCCAGAAGCACCCATAGTTTTGTTGTCTAACTCAGCACGTTGTGGAGGCAACTTGCTTCTGCGAATTGCTGAAACAGTACCAGGAGTTACATCCATCGGGGAACCAGGTGGTTTCTCAAGTGTAACTCTATTTCGGTTACAAAAGAAATTTTCTGATGAAGATGTGGAGGAAATTTTAAAAAGCTGCATCCGCATCTACTGTAAACCACAGTACCGAAAGACGAAGCTGTTCTTCTTCAAAAGCAGAGTTTACTGTGTGCAACAGGTGAGACACATGGCGAGATGTTTTCCAAGTGTCCATCATCTTTATCTGTACCGAGAAAGCCTGAGGCACGTCCAGTCCTTAGAGCGAGCCATGGGCTCTGTTACATTTATAAGGTTAGTGACAGAGCTGAGCAACAAGCCAATCATCCGATGGTTTGTTCCAAGCAGTTGGAGAATAAATCCTGGCAGCTTCTTTACATCTGCGACAGAAGGCCCTTATGCCTGGAGCAGGAGAGAAGAGTATGTAAATGGACTGTCACCTCTGGGTATGTGGTGTATTTTTTGGGCACTGGCCAACAAAGAGTACTTGAATTTGAGGAATGTAGGCATCAATATTGCAGGCATAAAACTTGAAGAATTTATTGCAGACATACATATGGGATGGGCTGCTGTTCTAGCTCATTGCAAATTATCTGATGAATTTCAACTAAATGAGAATGCTGAAAAGGTTTTGGCAACTGACTCTCATGAGGGGCAGGTTTTCAGCCAAGAATCCTTGAAGCATCGTAAATATATACCGTTAACAGATGACATCATCCCCGAGGTAGACACAATAGCTGACCGATTTGGATTGCCCAGACTTAGCCAAACTTGTGTGCTTCCAGGAACTATAGGCTTGGCACAGTAGACTGTATGGATCAAAACTGCATTTCTGAGGCAGAGGGAATTTGATACAGTTGACAGAGGAGATTTTAGGGCGAAAAGTTTAATCAATGTCCTATTTAAAGGACACCTACCTGGATAACCATAAATAAGTGCACGTCCTCTATAAGTGTTTTGGCTTGACTAATGACATCACCAATGTGTGTAGGGAGGTTCGACTGCTTTGCAAAATCCCACAAGTGCAACTGGCTTCAGTGCTCATAGGGCACATTCTTAGTTGGAAGTGTTTGTTTATTGCATACTTAGGGAAACTGAATAGTTTGTTAAAATCTGATTTTGAGCTGGCCTTTCTTCTTGTTTTACCAGATGTCTGTGGTTACCTATTTTGGTTCGCTTTGATACCACCGGTGTCATCTTTCGATTTTTACAGATTGGGGGAGGGGTAGCTCAGTTTGCATTTACCTGTAAGTCATGGCAGTTTGGTGTTCATGTTCTCCTGTACCATTTATCCATTGTAGCCTAAATTTGTTTGTGACTTCTCTAAAACCATTTTCTTCAATCTTGTTTGAGCCATCTGGGCATGATTGCTCTGCATGCATATATATATATATATATATATATATATATATATATATATATATATATATATGTATATAAATACATATATATATATACATATATATATGTATATAAATACATATATATATATATACATATATATATATATAAAATGGAAATTTTGTCATTTTTGGGATATCCTCCCAATTATTGCAGAAACATGTTATCAATCAACATTTGTGTTAAAATTTGAAAATTGCAATCCTTACAGAAGGTAATGACAGGGAAGGCTAGCGGTAAACTTCAACAATGTGTTCAATTGAGACAAGGCAAACGCCATTGCCTAATGCATGGCCCTTTTCTGTAAGAATTAAAAATATTCAAATATGTTCACTTGTGATTTCTGATATTGAAAATCAGGGGCTAACACTTAGTCTCAGCTTGTTATTGATATACACCTGTCAGCTGGCAAATAAAGACTACTTTAATCTTTTGTCTCTTTAGGAAAAAATCGTCTTAACAATGATATTAATAGTGAATCATACAGGTGTCATACTCTTGTGGATGGATATCAACTTTATTGACTGTACCATAAAAAATAGAATATATGGCATTTTGTCACATACACGTATAAAGAAAACACAAAAACATCAAAGTACACACAAATTCAAAATGATACATAGCACAACAGTTACAAAATCATAGAAGAAAAAAAAAGCAACAACACAATTATACATCATAAGATGTACACATGAAATTTCGACATAGGCATACCAGATATATGATAATCATGATAATGCATGGTGGGAGGAAAATATCACAAGGAGTTTCCTCTAATTTCTGTACAAGATTTTAAAAAGGGTTCTAGTTTCGAGATTAATTCTGTGTCTTGTGATTTCATATATATTTGAATTTCTCAAAGACTGAATATTTATCAAAATCCACGAAAATATATTGTAGTGAGTGGAATAGAATTAACCTTGGTGAGCAGAATAAGTGACAATTTATTAAGAATTTCGTCCTCTAGAGTATTACATACGTTGCAGATTCTCGCAATACACCCTCTAGAACAACGTGGAAATTCGCAGGACTTTTAAACACTGTCCTCCTGTGGCGAGGAAGCAGATATTAGAAATATTCCCATATATGCTTTGGAATAATTTCAAACATTTCAACACAATATTGTCTTTCGAGATGCAGTGAAAATGATCTATACATTTTTCCACATTTTATGATGTTTATACAAAATTTTTCAATTTGTGATTACTTTGTTGATCCAGAGATTATCATGCCTCTTGTGTTATGGGGATATTTAGCTATAATATGTTTCTTTCAAAGATTTCTGAACACGAATTCACTTCCGTCACGTTTGCTTGACATTTTAACTCTAAACTGAATTAGTTTTTTCTTCTAAGTACCACAGATAGCAACATAGAGCCATGACAATTTGGTCACTGCATGGCGCTGTACGTTATCCATGTATTTTGTTGTCGTCGGCGTATTAACCTTTCCAAAACCAGTGCTTGGATTCTCTTCAAAGTTGGTAAGAATATACACAGTGCTGTCCAGCTAAAAATCTCTTTAGCAAAATTTTCTTTACTTGTAGCATTTTTTCCACTTCTTCACATAAGAAACACTTATTTTTGAGAAAATGTGTATCAATTTTGGAGACCACTGTAGCAAAATTTTGCTACAATGCTCCAGTTGGACAGCCCTGATACATTGCCTTACGTATAGAAATTATTGCACTGCGTCGGGGTAGATTTGAAGATTTACTGATCGGCTCTATGGGTATTATGGCACTGTATCTACTTTTTTCTATCTGTCCATAGTCAGCATGTGTGCTGTACCTTCTTGGTGCCTGGACACGTTTTTTGAAACTGCTAAACACATTAAACATTCATTTTCAAGATCTGGCAAATATTCAACGTATTTTGTTTAAAGAGAAGCGTAAATTGAAGGATTATATTTCGGAAGGAAGAAAAATTATCTAGCCAGCGTTGCGATACCGCTGGGCCACCCCATGCTAACGTTTTAAGTTATTTCTATAATTAATGGGTATTAGATTTATTTAAGCTAGAGAGAGAGAGAGAGAGAGAGAGAGAGAGAGAGAGAGAGAGAGAGAGAGAGAGAGAGAGAGAGAGAGAGAGAGAGAGAGAGAGAGAGAGAGAGAGAGAGAGAGAGAGAGGGAGGGCGTTTACATTGGCTAATGGTCTGACAAGTCTTCCGTCATAAACAAGTAAGAAAATGTTACCACACTAATCAGCCGACATTATCTACTACACAACATACCTTACATGTGAAACAATGGAACTACAAATATTAAAACTATCTATACCCTACGTTTTACATACGTACAATAAATATTTATTAAAATGACTTCACATGGTCTTTCTTGTCACCTGATTGCTTACGTTAGTGAAAAGATTTTGTGTCATACCAATCTCCCATTTGCATATTGTTTTAAGAATCGTGAAAGCTCCAGTGACAGACATTATTTTACTTATTATTATTGAAATCTATACAACGCAATAAGTGTGACTTGTATAACGGTAGGGATAAGCAGAGGCGATTAATTGTCCCTAGCTACCACAAGCATGGACATACCTCGAATACTCTAGCTAAGAATCCATTCAACTTGAATAACACATGTTCAACTGTACTTGTCTTTCACATTTGCTCCATGTCAAATGTAAAAGTAGTGTATTGTTTCATAGATTGGTCAAATTGGTGTGCCTGTGTCGAGGTGGTGATATTTTCAATTCATGTACGGAACTGATATATTGACATGAGACATGTATATCAATTTCTCGGCAAAATATCTTACCCTCTTGCTAGGCAACCTTGGCAGTCAGCTGTCATGATAAGGTGGTGTGGATGGAAAACTAAGGGTGGTACCAACATTTCTGGCAGTGAAGAGTACTTCCAAAGATAGAATTATTCCTTCTTCTGTCAAGCTCAGTCCATGTTCGTACTACGTCACTATGACTTTCTGAACAGTCAGTTTTATTCCAGTTACTGATTTGGCAAGAACAACACGTTACTATACAGATTCTGTCTACATGTGGATAAATCCATGCTGAATGATACAAGCCAAAGCAGCACCATCTCTAATATGGATGTCTCGTGACATTGTCAAACTTCAGACTACTTTGGATTATTTCTATGCTGTACACTGGTACACAAATATTCGTGGAGTGGTACTGAGAACAGTATCAATATACATGTATTCATATTTGGGATTGCTGGTGAAATATAATTCTCGATTCACGTGCAGAGTACTGGCCAGGTGAATGGTAGCAGAATTATTTGGGGCAAGGTGTTTCTTATGTAATATTCTCAATAATAAGCCATCAGCTACATTCAACCAAGTTATGTGTTTTAATGGATTTACGTGTGAAATAAAGAAAAAATATGTCATAACTGTATGCTCCGGTGTATCTTATTATTTTCCCAGCAATAGTTTTGTCCTGGTGATATTCCTTCTTATCGGTATTGTTTGATTTACTTCCATGATATGCACTTTCGTTCAAAAGCAAAGGACATAATATACAGACTTTTTATTTTTCTAAAGAAACACAATTTCCTTCCCTGATACCATATTGGGTCACGCAAGTTCTGTGTGGATTATAATGACAATAATATACTTTGTTAGCTTGATAATGAATGAGAAATATCCCAAAGTGAATACACACTCTAAAATACTTTGTATACATTTACGTCTAGCAGCTATAGACATTTAAAAAATACAATAATTTTTTGTTAGTTTGCTGCTGGACTCGATCCCTCGATCTTTGGTACCATCAGCCAAATGTAAGGTCAAACACTCCGACCTCTGAGTCATCAGAACAGCCCCCAAAAGTTTAGCTGGGGATCCAGGGTGATGTTATAGCGGGTCTGGCTTGTACATTGACACTGTAGGGCATTTCCATTGACTGAAAATATGGTTAAAATCTTCAGTACCAAGTTTTCGACAGAGTCAACTGCACCCAAAGTGCGCCGAGGAAAGCTGTTCAGCAGGACAATTATATTCTCTGGAACCGCACCCCTGCTGGTACTTGATTGGACAGTCTTTTGCAAGGAATACAACCTAGCATCCTTGTTCTAATTGAGAGCAGTTCGTCTTGAGCACTTTCATTTTTTGTCATGGTTCGCATTGAACATTATTCATTTCCAAAAAAGCAATTGAAAGACAGGGCATGGCCTCATATAAGTTCCCCCTGCACACGCAACGCTTGAGAAATTAGAGTCGCCACAAACATCGATCGAGATTAATTGAACTTCATATTACCCTTTCAGTGAAAATGGTAATCAAACTGGTCAAATAACTTTGACATTGATATCTGAATGACCCCATATATCAAAGACATTTGTATCATTCAATATACTAGCTATTAACATACTTCAGAGTGAAATTGTGTTCAATGATGTTAGTTTATTCAAATACATGAACCAAAATTTCCACAAGCCATCTTCGATCATGACCTAGTTAGCACAGTCATTAAGTGTATTATTATTATTATTATTATTATTATTATTATTATTATTATTATTATTATTATTATTATTATTATTATTATTATTATTATTATTATTATTATTATTATTATTATTATTATTATTTCTTTTTTTTTGAGGGGGGGGGGCATGTCATTTCAAGTTCATAAGAGATATATTATATGGCAGTACGTTCTACGCTTCCCGCCTTTCTTACTGCCAAATGATGCTAAACCTCTTATAGAATAAAATTGTGATTTTTCATTGAAGAAAGCCATGATAAATCTATGACAATGTAAACACGGTCATTTCTTTTTACAGAAAGAGTGTGAGCTTTGATATCATTGCTTTTCATTGCATCTAAACTTGTTTAATATTAAATTGTTTTAGTTCTAAGTCAATTTTATGTCGCATTATTTCGAGTGGGCACACACTGCTATACATTTTTCTCCCAAAACAGCCAAGAAATTTTTGCTATCTTCTTTCTAATTACTGGACTCTACCATCAGTTTTATCATTAGAAAGTAAACGGAATAAAGGCAAATGATGCAAGGTTATTTGTTGAAGAGCAGTGATCGGAAAGCACTTTTAAAATAAAGCTGTTTTGACTCAAATCTACACTTTCATGCCCAGTTAAACCTTCTGTGTATTAAAGCTTCCTGAAAGCATACGGACAACAGTCTCCGTTCTGCCTTTAAGCTGTCCTTACCCCCCTTCCCAGTAGTCGTTCATGCATTGATTGATTAATTCCTTCATTCTTTTGCAGATTTATTTGACATACTATTTTACCTTTCCGAGTCCAAAAATACGTAAAGCGCCCTGAGATGGTGGGGGATCAGTGCCACAGATACCATATTTCTGACGCGTGTCATTAGACGTACACGTGTTTGTAAATTTTTGGACGCCCCACTAAATAATGTGCACGTGTCCACTAAATAAAAGCACGCGACCATTAAAATGTACACACGTCAACCAACTTAGAGCACGCGTTAATCATTACACTAAACACATCACAAGAACTTATTGTCAAGGGGTTATGGCACCATAAACCCGATCTATTAGACACGTGTGCATAAATTCCGGACGTGTCAATGATGTGAACCACGTGTGTTTCAGTTTGCAGACACGTTAATGATTTCAACGACGTGTTGCTCAGTTTACAGACACGTCAATGATACTGTTTAGCGCATGTGATTTCAAGCATGTATTGTATAGTGGACATGCGTGAAGGTTATTCAATAAAAGCTGGTTTTAAAACTGACCCAAGGCTCTTTGCACATGTGATCAATATGGCGACCGGCATGACTGGCCAGGCGCTAATATTCAAACTTTATTGCTCGAATATGCGATACAATTCGCACGGTGCAGGGCCGAAATTATTGTTTTATTTCCATGTCAGTACACATATATTATAGATTATCTTGCTTATTTGCGTCTAAGTCCCGCTAATCCATATCTTCCTCCCTTTTCGTTCTAATAGTAAGAGGGGATGTGATTGGTTAAAAGATAATTAATTTCCTTCACGTGTGCAACAAATTAACCACGTGTGTATGATTACTGGCATGCGTTAGAGATGCCGTACTTGTAGCACTGTATCTCCAATATTAGCACGCAATTTTGTTTTATTGAACGCGTTCACAAAATATTAACACGTGTCTAATTTATATTAATCTGAGTCCAATAATACATGGACGTGTTCATTAACATAATTGCACGTGTCTAATAAAGGCAAACGAAGCCCAGTGGAACACGTGAGCAAAATGGTAAAGTTTTTGTCAACTTCTCGGGTCTTGCATTTGGTGACGCGTTAATAATTTCGGTAACACGTTTCATAATTACCAAACACGAACCCTTAAATGTATATTACACACGTGCCCATACTTAGTTGACGCGAGCTTAAAAAGATGCACGCGTGTTATTATTTAGAAGACACGTGCCACAGATACGTGTACATTGAATGACACGAGTTAGAAATATGGTATTTATGGCACTGATCCCCCACCATAACCTGGATTCCCACGTTTTGTGACAGTTACACTCTACATACACAGCCTGTGTGCATGGGACCACATGCTGAGCTAGAGGGGCCAACCTACAGCCTTCTAAAATGGTGACAATCTCAATATACAGGAAGCCTGGCTATATGTGTCAAGGTCCACTGTAGGGTGTGTAGATAACGAAAAAAAGCTACTTCTTGCACATCGAGGAGAATGGAAAGTTAAGCTAGTAGACTATATCTTAAATCCATCTATTTTACATACAAGCAATTTTGAGTTTGAAAATCTACAGATTCAAATTTTAAAATTTCTTGAACAGCATTCAACACGTACCTACAAATCTCACTAAAAATGGCGAACTTATTCTGTATAAACCACAGTTCATCTGTTTTTATAACTGAAACTCAAAATAATACCTGGATGCTAACTTTACATGAATGTATGAATTGTGCTCTCCCCAGGATCGTATCATTGTACTTTCTCGGCAAATATCTCTCACCTTTTCTGTCTTACAGTGCCTCTACATGGCCACCAATAATATAACCCTGTTCTGCAAGCCTCTCAGCAGGGAATCTGGCTCAGTTAACGTTATTAAAAGAAAGCTACAGCATGCTTAAGATACAGTATTTTCATAATTACACACTGTCTTCGTTGAAATGTGTAGCCAGCCAATCGCAATTGTGGTCTCCAACCTTAATTATATCTCTGTCACTCTCTTTCTTTCGCCTGAATGAGGAAATATTCATAAGAGAGTCCATCAAACGTCTTTTCATGCAGTTGAGATGACGGGTAGACGGGTATATACAGTTGGGCATACAGACCATCGTTGTCGCTAACAAATTGATAAAGCCGTCAGATGGATAGAAAGGGAGTAAAGTGTTTTTCGGAAGGGGGGGGGGGCTTCCGAATAAACAATTTGAAAGGCCCATACCCTGTACACATTCACTAAAGGCCAATCACAAAAAAAAGTCATGAAGTAAAACTTGTCCAAGTATTAGATATTGGTACTTAAGGCGGCGTTCTCCACATCAAATTTGCATTTGCATGAATTTTTATAGTGATTCGCAGTCATCTAGAGCACATTATTTCAATGAATAACAAATATGCATGCGAGGATGACCAGAGTGTCTAATTGTGTACAATATGTCAAACAAAAACACATTTGCGTAAGAATGACTGTGAATATTCTGCAAGCATATATACTTCAGTTCCATGAGTGCCAAGCGCCCTTTTTCTGCGCGGCGGGGGCAAATACGTTTCTAACGCACACAACAATGCAATCAGTGTCAATCTCAGTATCGGATTCGGAGAGAAATCTAAGATGCCACAATATATTTGAGGTTAGCAAAGAAAACGAACATATTTTACTTATTGGGGTGGTAACCGAGATCAGTGAAATTGCCTCAGTATATTCTAGGAGATCAATACCTTGAATTTTAATAAAAGTTACATCACACGCATGACCAAGTTGGAACACTGGGTTGAACCGTTATGGAAACGTACGTAATCTGCAGGTGCAACCCATATGACACTTGTGTTTGCGGCATCATGCACCAAGAATTGACCACACGTGAGTGCCACTCTTCCCAAGCGACCGAACAGGCATGGCTAATTATGCACTTAATCCTGCCTGTTGCTACCCCGTTCATCGTTGGTAACATTGTTCTGCATTATCCTGTTGAAGACGCACCCACCGAATTATGCCGAAAGATTCTGATTATGACATTTAAGTAACAAATTAATGCATTTCCTTCAAATCGTAGAAGTACATATATGGCACAGACAGTTGGCAAACAAGGAATTTCGCTGTGTACACTGAAAGGCGTGCTTATAGTGTGTCATGTATGTGAGCTTCAGAATAATTAAGCAAGCAATGACACGGGACAAAAATAAACACTTATCAGCGTGTCTGTGCATCCATATTAAAATGCCTTTACCACATAGTGAATTTCATGTGGTTTACTTTCAGCAAATTCATTTTTATGGAAACACATGTGCTTTAAAACAAATCGCGACAAATGCGTAATCGAAATATGATAAACACACTCCAATTACAATTTCTATGAAATCTTTCAGTTTCTTTAAACAAGAAAGGTCTCTTCTGGTATAAAATAAGTAATAGAAGGTACCTGTATTTTTTTTTTGCAACAGTGTCCACCACTTAGCCTGCGACAAGTTGCACTTATTTTGCATGCATAACAATAGTGCTGAAGATCCGAAATAGATTGTACAAGTAAAGAATAGTCCACAGTCAAACGTGCACAAATTCTGGGTGCTGACCAAACCGATATGGATCGTTCAATTGGCAGCAAGTGGAAAGATTCACTTGCATAGCGATGGGTGTTGAGAACGTGCTACACAGCTCATCATTGCTCTGAACAAGTAAACATTATCAGTTAAAGTACCCGTATTGAAAAATTGGCCAAAAATCAGGGATGCAGAGTATAACACATAGTTAACAACTTTGTATGACAACCTTTATTCCAGAACCTTTTAAGTCACACTTAAAAAATGAAGAATAAAATAGCGACAACACTATTAACTGTTAAAACAATGGACAAAATGAAGCGACAACTATTGAACATATTAAGTATTGGAGGCGCCAGAAATGTCCATGTGCAGTTTCAAAGCAATTGGTTGGTGAGTTTCGAAGAAAATCATTATTTGAGATTTTACCAAAAAATTAATAAAAATGACCAATTGAGCAAATTGGTTGAGGCCCACCTAAGTTACATTCCCACCAAATGTGAATTACTATTTTGGAAGAGGATTTTGGATAAGTCGAAAATGTGAACTAGCATTTTAATCCTCACCAGCTATAATACCAGTGAACAGAAATATATAACAGCGTCACCTGTTGAACAAAGTAAGTCTGGGGTCTCCAAAGTGTTTTTATGCAGAATTGTTTTTTTTAAAGATGTTGTCCCCCCCCCCCCAAAAAAACCCAACTCTGGAGCAAGAGCATTGTAACAAACATGGTAAAGACCCATCCAAGTCACATTGCAATCAAGATTCATGCGGATCTGGTTGATGTTTTTGGAGAAGTCGAAGTGAATTATTGATGGATGACGGATTGACAGATGGAAGGTGAGACGGATGGCCGACCACGGACGGATGACCACGAGAAACACTCAGCTCAGACTAACTGTCTCACTTATATTTATGCTGTATTTTATTAATGTATGAATGTTCATAGCGGTCTTAACATGAGTAAAGTACGATCAATTATACATTTATGAATTTAATTATTTCAACACCTTAAATAAGTCAGTGCATGTACTGCTCAACTTTCCTGGTAATTTTGTGTTGAAATATATTTGCCATATCATTCGTGGCATCTTAGATTTCTCTCCCAGTTTGACAGTCATTACACTGGCATATGAGAGAGAAATGTATTTATCCCGCCCAGAAAATGGTCGTTTGGCACTGATTGAACTGAAGTGTTTATTCTTGCAGAATATTCACAGTCATTCTTACGCAAATGTGGTTTTACTTTGACATCATTGTACACAATTAGACACTATCGTCATCCTTTTATGCCTTTTTGTTATTCTTTGACATAATTTACTCTAGTTTGCTGCAAATCAGTTTAAAAATTCATGCAAATATAAATTTGAGGTGAAAACTCTGCCTCAAGTACCAATAATAAATACTTGGACAATGTTTACTTTGCGACTTTCTTTGGTGATTGGCAATTAATTAATATGTACTAAAGGGGGAGTGGGTAAGTACATATCGGATTTTCGAACTCTGATTGGCTGGCTGCGTATTTCAACGAAGATAGTGTGTAATTGTGAAAATTCTGTATTTTTAGCATGCTGTATCTTCTTTCTTAATACAGTTAGCTGGGTCAGTACGTCAATGGTAATCATGTGGGGGCACTGTAAGCAGGGACAGGTGAGAACTATTTGCTCAGAAGGTACAATACTACTCTGGGGAGAGCACATTTCATACACCTGTGTAAAGCTAACATCCAGGTGTGGCTTGCATTTCAATTATAAAAACAGTTGAACTGGGATTTTACTGACTCGGAAATGGAATATAGTCTGTTAAATACATGTGTGAAAGAATAAATGAATGAATAACAACTGAGACGGTAAAGACAGCTGAAAGGGAGAACGGAGACTGCAGTCCATATGCTGTCAGGGAGCTTTAAACCAGAGGAAGGTCGAACTGGGTATGAAAGTGTAGATTTGGGTCGAAAAATAGCTTCAAAAGTGGTTTCCGATCACTGCTCTCCTGCTAATAATCTTGCATCATTTCGATTTATTCTATTTACTTTCTAATGACACAACGGATGTTAGGGTGCGGTGATTGGAAAGAAGGAAAAAAAAATTTTGGCTATTTTTGGATAAAAATGTATAGCAATATCTGCTTAGTCTACATGACGCGACATGAAATTGATGTAGCTCTGAAACAGGCTAATATTACACTTATATTGCTCAGATGCAATAAACAGCCAAGAAATCAAAGCACGCACTCCTGTCAAAAGCAGCGGCCGTGTTTAAATTGTCATGTATTTAGTATGGCTTTGTTGAATGAAAACTCATAATTTTAGTCTAGCAGCGCTTTAGCCACTCTGGGCCGTTAGAAAAGCAGGGAGTGTAGAGCGTACTGACTGTAACAGCCATATAGTATGCCTGTTAGGGCATGTCACAAAAAGTATGACTAAAAACAGCCTATTGAAATTATAGCTCATATATTAAAATAAAATACTATCTTTAAACATAACTTTAGTCTGTAGTATGTTACTACCTAGTATATTGAAGAATACAAATGTCTCGATATATCTGGTCATTTAGATGTCAAGGTCAAAGTTACTTGATCAGTTTGATCAACATTTTCACTGACACGGTAATAGTAACTTCAATACATCTTTATCTATTTTTGTGCCGACTCTAATTTCTCTAGCGCTATATGTGCAGGGGGAACTTATAAGTCCATGCCCTGTCTTCCAAATGCCCTTTTTTGGAAATAAAATTAGTTCAACGCCAACTTGTAAAAAAAATGGAAGTGGCCAAAACGAACTGCTGTCAATTATAATAAGGATACTAGGCTCGTATTCCTTGTGAATGGACTGTTCGTTGAAGTACCAGCACGCCTGCACTAACAGAGAATACAACGGTCGGGGTCAACACCTTTCATCGGCACACTTTGGGTGCAATTGACTTTATCCAAAACATGGCACTGAAGCGTTCAACCATTTTTGCAGTCGACGGAGATTCTCTTCTATGTCCATATCTATGTACAAGCCACATCAGCTATAACATCACCCTGGAACCTCAGTTAATCTTTTTGGCGTTGATCATATGACTCAGAGGTCGAAGTGTTTGACCTTACATTTTGGCTGGGTGATAGCACCAAAGATCGAAAGAGTCTCACTGCAGACTGCGAAAATTTATGGTATTATTCATTATATGTATAGCTGTTAGATGTACATGTATACACAGTTTTTTAGAGTGTGTATTCATTTTGGGATACTTCTAATTTATTATTAAGGGAACTAACTATATATAATTGTTATTATAATGCACACAGAAAGTGCTTACGTTGAATATGGGAAGGGGAAAGGAGATGGTGTTCCTTTCAAAATTAAAATGTCTTTATATTACGTCTTTTGCTTTTGACAAAACAACATATCATGGAATTAAACCAAACAATACTGATAGTGAGACATGTCATCAGGACGAAAATATTGTCTATTGCTGGAAAAATAATAAAATTCACAGGAGTGCACATTTGTATATTTTTGCTATAACTCAAACGTTAATCCATTGAAACAGAAACAGATAACTTGGTTGAATGTCGGCCATCGATTATAGTAATGAGAATATAAAATAAAGCAAAGTCACTTTGCCCTAAATAATCCTGCCACCATTTACATAGCCAGTCCACTGCACGTGGACGTAGAATTATATTTTTCCATTGATCGAAAATCTGAATACATGTATAATGTGTTCTGTACCATTATACGAATATGTGCACCAATGTACAGCATAACAATAATTCAAAGTAGCCTAAAGTTTGACAATGTCACGAGACAACTATATTAGCGGTTGCGCTGCTTTGGCCTATATCATTCAAAACGGATTCATCCATATTTAGACAGAATCTGTATAGTAACATGTGTTGTTCCTGGCAAACCAGCAACTGGAATAAAATTGACTGTTAAAAGAGTCACAGTCACGTTGTACAAACATATAAATGACCTTGCTAGAGGAAAAACAGTTCATCCTTGGAAGTATTTTTCATTGCCAGGAATGTTGGTTACACCCTTACTTTTCCATCCACTCCATTCTTTTATGACAGATGACAACCAAAAAATTGCCTAGCGACAGGGTAAGATATTTTGCTGAGAAGTCAATATACATGTCCAGTGTTGCAACATGTCAGTTCCGTATATGAATTGAAAATATCACCATCTCGACGCTGACATTTACACTTCACCAATCTATGAACCAATACCCTACTTTTCTATTTTATCATGGAGCAAATGTGAAAGCAAGTACAGTTAAACATGTGTTACTCATATTGAAAGGATTCCTAGTTAGAGTAATTTATAATAAGTTAGTCCACATTGATGGTAACTATGGACAACTAAACATCCTTGTTTACGCTTTATTCCTACCATGATACAAGCCATGCTAACTGAGTTGTATGAATAATGATGATGATGATGATGATGATAATAATAATAATAATAATAATAATAATAATAATAATAATAATAATAATAATAATAATAATAATAATAATAATAATAATAATAATAATAATAATAAAAATAATAATAATAATAATAATAATAATAATAATAATAATAATAATGATAATAATAATAATATGGAGAACATTGGATTTCCAGACAACACAAAAACTCGGCTGGTGACTTAGCTGGATTATTTGGTCTGGATGACTAGACATACCTTAAAATATAACTTGCATATACTTTCAAATATTCCCCTTACTATTTTTTCTTTCCATGCTGATGTCCTCTCCTTGCCCAGCTCTCTATTTGATGTTAGTCTCACAGAGCCCAGTATGACACTCCTGGCGTACTGGTGGTACCATATCTCACCAGCCACGCAGAGGCGTACGTATGGTGCCCCAAAGTTTTTATTGAGCTGAGTCTTTCTTTTTCCTCTGCTATACAAGACATGTATACTTAAAATGAAGAACTTGTGCTGCCATGTTTTCCGGGCCCAGAGCCGAGGCATAGGGTCCACCACATGTTCTTTTAACGGCTGTGGTGGGCCCCTGGTCCTGGTTACAGTACCAGACGCCCACCACAGCTGCGAGAGAGCTACTATACCACCCTTTTCAATCCTCAGCACGTAGTTCTACTAAATTACTTTATTTACCTCTGCAAGTATTGGTGTCCTGGCCTATGTCATACTTCCATTTGGGATTTTTCTTGACATTTGGCATACTAAGAGTAATATTTGGGTACATCTGGGTTGAAATCAAACATCAAGATGATCAACATAGAGCCGCAACCCCCCCTCCCCACCAGTCATGCGGAAGTATTATGATTGCACTAACATGATCGCATGTCCCTGTTCCAGGTTTCACTATATACATTCAGAAAGTTTCGGTCGATGAAAAAAAAAAGTGAAACAGTTTTTTTTTTTTACAACAAAGTACTTATTTTAATTGAAATCACTAACATCTGTACACCACTCGTCTGGCTCCTATTTCTGATTTTCCTGATGAAAGCATTTTGTAAACAATTATTGCTACTATTACTATTTAGACTTTAAGAGAAGATAGCTTTCTCTTTTTTAAGCTGGATATTTCCATGCGCACACCTTTTATTACTAATGTTAACTCCGTTTTTTAATAAGCTGATACCACGGACATACACAAAAGCTCAATACTGGTTGGTTGAACGTATACAGTACTTGGATAGTCGAGCAAACTCATTCAGTAATCTACATGACTCTATAAATATGGATGTTAATACCTAGTGGCAGAGGAGCATTTTCATTGCAGTTGACTATAGAGTGCAGATTGTGAATAATAAACAAAAATGTACGTACCCAAATAATATTTGCAAAATACATGCCTTTGGCATCCCAACTGTTGAAGAAAAAACATCATGAATCAACTGTTAACAACAGAACGCATCAGAACTAACAAAAATAGAAACCACTGTCCTTGTTGACAACGGCAGTCCAATATATGTATATATATATATATATATATATATATATATATATATATATATATATATATATATATATATATATATATATATATACATATATATATATATACATATATGATAAATTATATTGTTGAGATATGTGCGAAAATTTCAAGAATATATGCTAAGCCATGCCCTTGTCATAAATTGCTTTATATTTTTGGACGCTTGCTTTTTGGAAGTCCCTAAGGGGGTATATTATATGGCTGTTATGCCACACTTATATCTGCACATCCGGCCTCCCCAACAGACGGCTTTACCCGAATTACCGCCAGTGTAGAGTCCGAAAAGGGTTACGGTAATCAGAAATATTACAAATATGACATATTAACATTTGACGCGAAGCAATTCTTTCATTTGCATACCATAAAATTGGAGGTCTGAAATAAACGTATGTATACTGTTTAAATGAATACTTGATATTTCTTCTTTTCTTACTACATGTTTCAACATTAAATATGACTCAATCGTTTGTTTTAAAAGTCCCGTGTTATAACAACGGCTTTCAACAAATTAAATTTTAAAAATATATCAATTTTCATTTTGTAGCTGTTATTGCACATTGGGTTTTACCGTAAGAAGAACTTGAATACTCAAACACCATCAATAGTAGAATTACTAAAAACAGTCACAGCCCATGATATAAATATATAGATATAATTCTGTTTTTTCTATTGATTAGATGGAAC